>CM021102.1:838440142-838564128 GCA_007115665.2 Sequoiadendron giganteum
ATGAATGCCAGTTTTATGTTGGAAAGAGAAAGAATGTTGCTATGCCATTGAGGCCTATAGTAGTAGAGGAACCCTTTGCTCAATGGGGTCTAGACTTCATTGGAATGATTAACCCTTTCCCCTCAGTTGGACATAGGTGGATATTACCAACAACTGACTACTTCACTAGATGAGAAAAAGTAGTGCCGTTGAAGAATACAACGAAAGTTGAGATTGTTAAATTCCTGGAGGAGTTGGTAGCTAGATTTGGCCCACCATAGAAAATCATCTCTAACAATGCCAAAGCTTTCCTCGGCTCAAAGATGAGCCAGTTTGCACTAAAGTATGGAGTTTTCCTAAAAAACTCTTCCAACTATTATTCCCAAGGGAATGGCCTCGCAGATTCTACAAATAAAAACATCATAAGGTTAATTAAGAGGATAGGCTCAGAACACAGGATAGGCTCAGAACACCAGAGGGAGTGGCATAAGAGCCTCTAGATAACAATGTGGGAAAATTGAATCACGCTTAAGAAGATACTAAAGACATCTCCTTATGAGATGGATTACGGGAAGGAGGCATTGTTGCCTATCACCATGGAAATCCCTGCCTTGCAGTTTCTTAAATCTCTAGAGATTGAAAAAATTGGAGCAATGGAGGTACAATTTTCTGAGCTACTCGAGGTTCAAGAGAAGAGAGAGCATGCCATTGAGGCAATGAACAACCGCCAACAAGTGGTAAAGAAGTTGTTCGATAAAAAGGAATAAGATCAAGAGCTACAACACGGGGACTTGGTGCTCAAGTTCAATGAGTGCAGAGCAAAGCCCGACTAGCATGGAAAATTTGATAGTCTCTGGGAAGGGCATTTCAAAATTTTCCAGTGTAAACAGCTCAACTCGTTTGAGTTAGAAGACATTGAAGGTGATGCCTTAAGTATTCCAGTTAATGGAATACATCTTAAGAAATTTAATTAATTTTGCCTATGTGATGACTTTGCTAATTGTAAATATGTAATTATTTTTCCGAAATTGAAAAATGTTGTAAATGAGATAGGATTTGTGAAAAAACATAAGTATTATATATTTTGGCCGAAAAATTTACATTAGCAAAGATAGGGGCCAGTGGCCTTGTATCAAAATATATACATATATCCGCTATGGAGTGGAGGCTGGAAAAAGAGAGAAAGAAAAATTGGGGACTATTTTTGTTCTCAAATTATCAGGCATTGGACGAGCCAACAATGCTAGAAACCAGTGGCGCAAGATTAGGGAACACCATTCTTTCAAAGTCCTCGTACCACTAGAGATTTCAGAATGGTTCAGTGTAATGTACTCGCATGAGGAAAAAATAGTCAATACAGACCTTGGCACGATGCTCCTCATGAGTCTCCAACTCAAAAACAAAGAGGAAGGGCCTGGTTGGCATAGGTCCTCCATGTAGCTGTAGCAGATGCAGGTTGCGAACTGAGGGAACCCCATGATCAATTTCGACAGTACACACTATTTTCTCCAGTCCTCCAAGGTAGCACCAAGGGAACACTCGCTTTGTTAGCTCCAAGATCTTGCATTTGGAGACATTGATATCCAATAGCAAGACGACGAAGTGAGAACAAATACTAGTGTTGACCTGGTATTGTTCCTCATACTCCACACAGTCCTTGCCAAGAACCCATTTAATCACTTTCACATATAGTAGGTTCTTTACACCTGTCATGTGCTTTAAGCGCCTACACCTAATTTTTCCTAAGAAAGTGGCTTGAGTCTTTTTACAGACTAGTCTTATTAGCATCTCCATGCTATTTGCTACTCTAACTAGAAAATGAAAATTTGCAAAAATAACTAATGCTTGGTAAGCTAAGAATGCTAGGAATAATTGTGATTTGCAATGCTGCTAATGGCCCTATTTATAGACTGGTCGGGGTTCACCGGAGAAGGTAGACCATAATTACGACAGAGGCAAGGTGTGTTGCCAAGCCTCGATTTTCAGTGTTGCACCATGTGAAGTGAAGGGAATAATCAGGTATAGTTGCAACTTGCTCTGTTCAAGTTGCCAAATTCAATAAATATTGGTCAGGTGTTAGCACAAGGAGCCGGCATCCCATCTGAATCAAGGAAAATATTTTAAGTAGGCTATTGGGTGATGTGCCCAAGTACAATAAGGAAAATCAATAAACACAAAAGAGTTTGTGAATGATTTGGTGAGGTTGTCTTGGTCCGTTGTTCAAGAAAAATCAGGTGCCACCTCACACAAAGTCATGTCTCTTAAATGTGCAGAACAATTTGGCAGGTTAGAGATCTTTTCACACGCATGAAAAGATGGTGAGGCATATAGCAACTAAGTGTGAAAGGTTGGAACGTACACACACTTAGCCATTTTTCACAAAAATCAAAAAGTAGGTTGAGCATGCAAAGCACATTTATTGTGAAAGTTATCGAAAGATAAAATGACTAGGTCATTCGCAAGAGAGAAAGTTTCTTTCAAAAGCTAAGTCATTTATGAAGGTCTGCGAAAGGTTCTTATGAATACAGAGAAATGACTAAGATTGCAGAAAGTTCAACACAGGCCCTGGCTACAGTGAGTATAGAAGAGAAAATATTAAGGGCGCTCTGCATAGATATCTATAGGCAAGAGTCTTATGCTACCCCAGGCATTGCAACAAAGCCATGTTGGCCCTTCACCAGTCAGGTGGACCAGAGAAAACTGAATGCGGTTCCTCCTAGAAACTAGGCTTTGGTTTCAGAGGATTGGAATAATGTCTTTGATCTTGATTTATCCTAGAATCATAAGAGCCTTTGGGAAGCTGCATGCGAGAGAATGAAGAAATTAATGGACCCCTTCTGCAAACGTCCATGGGACTATGGGCTTCCCCAGTATATGGTTCCCTTGGTACATTATTGCCCAAAAATTGTAGCAACATGCGCGACAGGCTTCGACCCGAAGACCAGAGTGATAAGAGGCACTAATTTAAGGGTAATCATTAGCCTCGAAGCTATTCAGGATATGTTATGCATCCCGCTCCCATTGATCAAGGATGTTAAAATTTTTGACATATAAAAGATGCATGATAAGTGGGGAATGCTCAGAATGGCACCACAGTTTTACCAGGCTGAAATTGCTCAACCGATAAATATCTCAACACCATCCAAATTCCCATTTAGTTTGGGTGCTTTAAGAGTTGGGTCTTCTTCTATTTCTTCTATGTTGGCATTGGTGTGTGGTCTGGATACAGACAAGCATGTATTTGAGTTTCAGATGTGCCTCAACTTTATGTTGAGAAAGAACAATGTGGCTCTGCTTTTGGACTTTGTGAAGGTTATTAGTGATAGGATCAGGCAGCAACTGCAAGATTTCTAGGTTGGTTCTAGGTTCAAGTATCCCTCCTTGCTAGCCTACTTAATATTACATCAGAATCCAGACTATTTCATAACATTAATGTCTCTGGCTATTTTTGACGAGACCGTCAAGAGGAATCTTGTTTTGACATGGACTCCTATCATGTCGAATTTTTTTTGATTACTATGCATTTTCAAATTCGTTCTTAGCCCCAACTTTGTGGGCTTTAGATAGAGCTGGGATCAACATGTCCATGTGCTTGTTGCCAAGACAAAAATCTTGGTTGGGAAAGCTGGTGCCACCCTGCGATTGGTTCTTTGGCATAAATTTCACTATGCTCCACATGCGAGGGTTCACCCGGGAACCTTTCTGGCTCCCACACTTTCTTTCTGACAGAGTGTTGGCCCTGGAAGCGATGAGACAACTATTTAATATTGATAATGATTACTGGGGGGGAAAGCATTTAACCTCCTATTTGACACTATTGGTCATGTTTGGCTCCGTGTTGCTGATAAAGAAAAGGACCTCGAAGATTGATAATTAAGAGATTCTATTTTCAAAGTTGGGTCATCTTGGATTGGTGGTGATAAATGACACTTGGCAATACAACGTCAAAAACAATTTATTGGAGGTTGGCATAAGAATCCAACATCAGCCTCAGTTATTCTAGGACCCTTAGAGAAATGTTGAAGAGGGAAATTTAAGGTTATATGTAGGCTTTGAATATTTTCCTACTAAGGACATGTGATTGCCGTGGCTGAAATTCTACTACATAGCAAGGAAGGCCAACCCAAATCAGAAGATCAACCAATCCCTATGTAGCCAATTGCATAAGCTCAAATGGAGTCCTAAAAAAATTTGAGACTTCTGGATTTTACGGCAGGAGATTAAGGCAACCACCAAGCTTTACGAAGAGGTGGCTCTCAATGAAAAATTTGATGACATCTGGGAGAATGCTCATCTAGAGGCAGAAAGGTCTCTGAACCCTTCAACATTGGAGCAACAATATGGGAGGGAATAGTTTTCCACAAAGCTCGAAGAAGAAGTAACTCAAAATGCCTTTGCCGATGAGGATAATCCCATGCATGAAGAAGATGCTGGTAAACGACCTACTCGTCAAGAGGATTCATCAAACACACAAACGTCGGAGCCATCCAACTCCTCTAAATCAACCAAGAAGCCATGAAGGACTACCAGCAGTAGAAGGTAGGTTAATATAGACATTGAGGATTCTTTGGATGAAAAGAGGACATGAACAAGAGAATCCAAAAGAGAGGAAGAGCAGCAGCTGGAGGAAGCGGTTGTATCGTCTGCAGCTCCTCATGAGCCTAAGGTATCATTTCTTCCCTCTTCTCTTTCTACTATGTCTCTAGTCTCTTCTTCATCTTCCCCAACTTTTTCATCTGCACCAATTTTCTCTGTCGTTGGATATCCCGAGCAATCGAGTCTTTCCCCTCTTAGTTTCCCACTTTCATCCTTTTCTTTTCATCCCTTACCTGTAACACAATTTGGTGTCAGTTCCGGGCTTATGAGCCAACAATTCTTATCCCTAAGGCCCAACCCTTTAGTTGGCGCCTCCTTAGCCTTTCCTTATACCACACTATCATCCTCTCCAAGCAGCCAATTTATTCCACCATTCTCCCTGACCATTATTACTAGGCCTAGCAAAACCACTGATTTGCTAAGTACGGTATATTTCCTGCTAGCAGTCCCTTGAGAATTTCCTTTTGCTGGTGGACTGAGTATCCCTTCCTAGGAATATTTATCATATGTGGAGGCAAACAAGAGTGTCCAAGCTAGCCAAAGGCAAAAGAGGAGACAAAAGGATGCGGACAGGCAGGCATAGCCTCTCTTGCAAACTGTGTTCAATGAGAGCCAAAATTCATTAATGTTTGCAAAGATCACTCCCAACATGATTAAATCGGTAGGAGAAATGCTACCAAGTGATTACTCTGTCAACACTATTGGGCTAGACTTGTAGCAGGCCCATCCATGAGATAAGGTCGAGCTGATGGAGGAGACCCAAAAGATAGTAACTACTAATTACCTCAAGCTCAATCGCCAGGCTAGGAAAAGGGAAGAGTAAATATCAGAGCTAAAGGGAAAGGTCAATATCTAGGTGAACAAGTATAAAGCCCAAGAAAATGAGATCAGTCACCTGGAAAGAGAGAGGAGTGCTTTTGAAATCCAAATCAAGGAGTTGTGGGTTATGAGCACAAAAATCATCCCAACCCTCAAGCATGAGGTTGAGCAGAGCTGAGCGAACGAGGAAAATCTCCACGCTGAGTCCACGTAATTGAGTGAAGGAATGAAGAAGCTCTGGCAGAGAACAGATGATGAAATAAATGAAATGAATGCCACTTTAGAGTCAGAGATTCATTAAACAAAGTGGGCCAGATTGGCTCTAGAAGAAAAGGAAAAGGAAGGTTCTAGTCTAAGGGAACAAGTGTCCGCATTGAACAAAATCTTGTTAGATCTAAAGGCGGACTTGAGCAATAGAGAAGCGAAGTTGAATATCTTGAAGACCCAACCTCTTGCACCACATATGAGCTCATTAGAGATCGCCAAGGAGTTGTATGCATCATACTGGGATAAAGTCAAGGCATTATTCCTTACTCTATAGCCCACCCTGAAATTTATGGCGCAGGTGGCCAACCTATGCAGAACAGTAAGTGAAACAATCTAGCAAATACAGGAGGTAACTTATGATAAGGTTTCGAAAGCCCAAATTTTGTTGGAAAAATTGTACACATCTTTCGATGAGGCTCTCAACAACGTAGGTATTGAAGACTGAACAACGACATCCATGGGGGTAAGCATCCTCATTTCTATGCATGAGGTTGTCCAACAAGTGGAAAAATGTAGGGCCAAGTTGAACTAGGTTACCAGTGATATGTAGGAAATTTTTTCTTGCTTAACTCAGAAAGGCCTCCCTTCGCCCTTCATTACAGATCAGTTGGTAGCAGGAGTTGAACACATTGTTGCAAAGATCAAGGAGAAGAAGCATGACCTTTCTATCTTCCAATCTTTTGATTAGTCTCCAACCGCCGAGAAGATTGAAGGGATCGTGTATCAGTTGGAACAACTCTTCTTCCAATTGGAATTAGAGACGAAAATATTTGGCAGATTGTCTTTCAAGGCAATTATCAATCTCAAGTTGGCACATGAAAATCTGCGAGCCCTCTCCGCGCCATCAAATGAAGTCTGGACTGGTCTACAAGCTGCCCTCTTGAAGTTGTGAGAAATTATGGGATGTTGAACCGAAGTTTCTGGGGTTCTTCATTCCGTGGGTGAAATGTCCCTGTGAGTCGCCAAATTGTTTCACAAAAAACTGCTTTTCTTTGTGGTTTTTATTTTTTATCTTTGTGGTTGTGCCTTACCTTTAAATCACTCACATCTTTCGGCGTATGCCATGTGGCTTCCTCTTGAAGCTTTTTTATTTTTGTTATCACTTCAATTTTTTCGGTCTCCATCTACGCGACGCGTGGCTTTCTCTGGCCGCATTCTGAACTGGGCCCACCATGCAGTTTCTATCGCTCGGTGTTGCCCACATGGCTCCCTCTCAGATTTTTTCATTGGGCATCCCTTTGTCTTTTTGCCAGGCCCCGTCCGCTCGATGCATGGTAGTTCTTTGTGCATCGGTTATCTCATAATTGCTATTGTGCCATTTGTATTCACTTGCTACCGTGTTTTATTCTGCGGTGCCACATGTTCGTATTTGTTGCTGCATGGTTTTCTTGATAGGGTAGGGTTGGATGGAACAATCACTGTTCCATGCTCTATATCTCACTTGGAAGATCCTTATGGTGAAACACTCCACCACCTTGACCTATAGGACCTATTGCTTGTTTACGTTCCTCTGGTTCACCTTGCCAACCCAGCTATCATGAGAAATCCTCACTACCAAGCCAACCTTGGTGCAATGCTTCAACTCTTCCTTAGCCCTTAATCTACCCTAAAGGCTAACCTATTCCCAAAACTCAATTTTATCTTTACAAGGGTGTGGGGATGCTTCCAATAGGTTCACACCATCACAACATGGTTCTAGAGAATCCACCTTGCTTCCTTTGGCCATCGCTTTCACCAAACCCTCATTTAGGGTTAAAAAGGCTACTAGCCCAAGAGCCCCAATTAGGTCTCCAACTCTGAGAAAATAGTCTTATTCTTCTAAGTTCGCCAATGAACACACAATATTTTCTCAAGGTTCTTAGTGTATTTATCCACCTCTCAATGATTTCATGGGTCCTAAGTCTCCATTGCCCGTGCAGTACTCTAAACTAGAAATGATCAAAGAACTTAGGTTTTGTAGGTTTTTTCTGGCTTTCCTACAGACTGTTTAGGAATTCCTCTCACCAAATAAGTTGATGGAGCTCCTTCCTTCTTGATATGCCTTGGCAAGGTATACACCTACTCTCTCCACACCGTGCTTTGCCAGAAAATGGACACCCTAGCAAGTCAAGTGCTCTGCAGTTCTTGTCTTTCCTAGCTGGGCACTGTCAAGCTCACCTAGGAGAAGACTTCCACAATGATTCCCTGACTCCTAACCACTCCTAAACCTATCCTATTTATAGACATGGAGCCTAGTCACAATTTCCACGGGCCTGTACACAAAGTACAGTGGGAATGTAACTAAACCTCCATTCTTTACAGGCTATCTGTCAGAAAACAACTAAAAGAAATAAACTAACTACTAAGCAACGCTTGGAAATTGAAAACCCTAACAAAATAATACCACACAAAGCTTCAAATACCACTACACTACATTCTATAACAACTCACAGTGCCATGAGCACTCCTGACCACATAAATTCAAACAAAACTTAGAAAATTATACAACCTTATCACTATCCTCACCTGAATTCATGAATTTTTAACAATGCAAAAGCTTCCAACCTTACTTTCAGGTCAAGACACACCATATATAGGTTTATAATTCAATTAAGCTCGATCCTAAATACTCCATGGCCGCTTGTGTGATTTCCAATAGGCCTTATTTGCAATATTTTAGAGAAACTAACACCTAGAAAGGTCTACCAAGTTCTTAAAACATCCTTGTAGCCGAACCTAGCAAATGGTCAAAATGACCTTTACTAACATAATACCTATTCTCAAATGCCTCTAAGGCACAAACTCAAGAAATAGAAGGAGTTTCCTACATTTTTCCTAAACAAATTGCCAATTAATAACCTTCTAGACAACTTTCCTAGATGAACTATGGAGTCCTCCTGCACCATTCTCCCCCTCCCTGCACAAACACTAAGGAATGTGAGGAGAGATCAGTGACACATCAATGCCCTTCTTCTTAAACTGAGCTTCATCCACCCATGTATCCTCAGATTCATGTTTGTTCTTCTATTTTATAAGATGCTCCATGTACACCCTATGCCTTGTAGACTTCTTTACACTTGACTCCAGGATCCTCTCTGCTTGTAGCTTGTCTTGAGTAGGTAAGGCTATGTTTCTTACATCCTCTAAGATCTCCCTACTATTCTGATCCATGTCATTGACTGTTCCTTTATATATGATCAGATCAGCTACATTGAACACTAGAGAGATGCCTAAATCTGCAGGTAACTCCACCTTGTAGGCATTCTTCCCATATTTGGCTAACACCTTGCATGGTCCCACTCTTTTCATCTGCAATTTGGTTGATGCACCCTTCTACAACCTGGATTTTTTGAGGTGGACCATGACATAGTCTCCTACTGCAAATTGCAAATCTTTTCTTGACATATCTACCTTATCTTTAAACTTTTGAGTAGCCTTGGTGACTGTCTTCTTCACATGCTCCTAAATTTATTTCATAGTCTGAGTGAAATCCTCTGCATGTCCACTCCTATGCTCCATAGGTCCTTGATCCTTGAGCTCACATATACCTCTTGGGTGCATTCCATACACAATTTTAAAAGGAATCTTCCCTGTGGTCTGGTTCACACTGTCATTATATGCATACTCATCCTGTGATATAACCATGTCCCATGTCTTTCCATACTCCTTGGTTAGGCATCTTAGAAGGTTACCTAACACCCTATTAACCACCTCTGTTTGTCCATTGGTCTTAGGATGGTAAGCTGATCCAAAAGATAGGTTGGTACCTAATATGCTCCATAGAGTCTTCCAAAAGTGACTCATGAACTTCACATCCCTGTCCGAGACAATGCTCAAAGGAAATCCATGAATCCTTACAATTTACTTGAAGAAAAGGTGAGCAATATAGCAAGCATCATGAGTGGTTTTGCAAGGGATAAAGTGAATCATCTTACTGAATCTATCTACCACCACATATACACTATCAAACTCTGTCTTGGTCTTAGGGAGTCCTACCACAAAGTCCATGCTAACACACTCCCATGGTCTATTAGGAATCGGTAAGGGTTGATATAGACTAGCATTACTAGCTCTTCCCTTAGCTTTCATACACACTACACATTGCTCCACATGCCTCTTGACATCCCTTGACAACTTAGGCCAATAGTAGAACCTTTGCACTAGTTCCGATGTCTTGTTGATGCCAAAATATCCATTAAGACTACCATTGTGCTTCTCCTAGATGAGGTTTTCTCTCATTGATCCTTTTGGAATACATAACTGATTCCCCTTGAATAAAAATCCACTTTGCAAAGTGTACTCTGAGTATTGACTATGAAAATGATTCTCAAAGTTAGAACATACCTTGTATGCCTCCGAGAAGTCTTCATCTTCCCCATAGAGATCCTTGAAACTCTCTATTCCAATGCTCTTGATATGTATCTCTTGTACTGTCAGCAATCTCCTGCTTAGTGCATCTAATACCTTGTTCAATTGTCCCTTATTGTGCTTGATGGTGAAAGTAAAAGCTTGGATGTACTCCATCCATTTCAAATGTCTATTGCTTAACTTATCTTGGGTGTTGATATAGCTAAGTGCCCGATTGTCAGTAAAGACTTCAAACTCCTTGGGTAGAAGGTAATGCCTCCACTTCCTAAGTGACTGAACTAAAGCATAAAGTTCTAGGTCATAGGTAAAATACTTCTTCTTAGCTTCATTGAGCTTTTCATTGAAGAAAGCTATAGGCCTACCTTCTTCACTTAGCACTCCTCCTACTGCAACTCCACTAGCATCACATTCCACAGTAAACAACTTATCAAAGCTAGGTAATAAAAGTATAGGTTGAGTTTCCACTTCTTATTTCAGTTTCTCAAAACCTTTCTCAGCTTCTTGAGTCCACTTAAACTTAGTCTTTAAATCACCTTTGATTGTATCTAGGATTGGAGCACATATGCCACTAAAGTTCCTTATGAATTTTCTATAAAATTGAGCCAATCCATGAAAAACTCTTACCTATGCCCCTATGGTTGGTGTAGGCCAATTTAGGATAGCTTCCACCTTGCTTGGATCCATCTTCAATGATCCTTGGGACACTACAAAACCCAAATATACAAGCTCCTGTTTAAAAAACTCACACTTCTCTAGGTTGATGGCCAACTTCTCTTCTTGCAATCTTCTAAGAACCAACTCCACATGCTTTAGGTGTTCTTTTTCTATTTTGCTAAAGATGAGTATATCATCAAGATATACCACCACAAATATCCCTGTAAAGTCTTTGAGCATGTCATTCATGATCCTCATGAATGTGCTAGGGGCATTAGAGAGGCCAAATGGCATAACTCTCCACTCATACAACCCATATGTTGTCTTAAATGCTGTCTTCCACTCATCTCCATCCTTGATTATGATCTAATAGTATCCATTCTTGAGATCTAGCTTGGTGAAGTACTGAGCTCCTCCAAGACAATCCATCAAGTTCTCAATCCTAGGAATAGGGAACCTATACCTAATTGTGATTCTATTTATTGCTCTAGAATTAGTGCATAATATCCACTTGCCTCCTTTCTTGGTTGCTAAGACCACTGGTACTACACATTGGCTGATGCTCTTCCTAATTAACCCTTGATCCAATAACTCCTGCACTTGTCTAGCTACCTCTAGATTTTGATCTAGTTTAAGCTTATAATATGCTTTGTTTAGCAATGAAGCTCCAGGTATGAAGTCAATATGATGACTAATGGCTCTCTTTGGAGGTAAAGTTGCTGGTGCACCATCACTCACTATGTCCTCATACTTCTCAAGCAACTTCTGGACTGCTCTGGGTATGACTATTTTCTCAGTCTTGTCCTCTTCCTTGGGTTGCAACATGACCACATATCCTTCACCCCCTAGATGTAGGTTGTTAAGGAACTCTTTACCACTACTTAACAAGACACTAGGTGTCTTTAACTATCCTTCTTCCTCTTCTGATAGTGACTGTAATTTAAATGTCTTCCCATCCTTTTTAAAATAAATGGTGTTCTCTTTCCCATCATATATGACACTTTTGTCATACTGCCATGGTCTGCCCAATAGTAGATGGCATGCATCCATAGGTAATGCATCACATAACAACTTATCCTTGTATCCTCCAATGGAAAACACCACCGTTGTTTGTTCATTGACAAGAACACTCTGCCCTTTGTTCAACCATGTTACTTTGTAGGGGTTAGTGTGGGTTACCTTCTCCAATTTCAACTTCCTTACTGCCTCTTCTGAGATGATGTTATCTATTGAACTTGAATCCACAATAACCTTACATACTTTCCCAAGTATTTTGCATTTCACTCTAAATAAAGCTCTTCTTTGTTTTGGCTCTTCGTTGACCGGTTGTATTATCAAAACTCTCCTAAACATCAGGTTCTCCCCCATTTCTAATTCAATGTGACTAACCTCTAGTGATTTAGTACTCATGGTGTCCTCTTGAGCATATGCCACTCTCTTCTCAGTATTTGATGAATTTGCTTTCTTTGGGCACCTATAAGCTGGATGTCCTACTTGACCACAATGATAACACTTCATATTAGCAAAGTATGAATTGCTCTTGCCTTCTCCTCTTCCTCTATTTGATCCTCCTTGAGATCCTCTACCTCTTCCATAACCTCCTCTAGAAGGTGCTTCACTTCCTTGTTCTATGAGTTTAGATTCTCCTTGGTTTCTTTGCTCGGTTCCTCTACCTTGGTAGCCACCTCTATGTCCTCTTTGATATCTTTGATCTCTGCCTTTGCCTCTACTCTTAGAAGCCTAATTATGTTTCCTCTTGCTTCTTTCCTCAAGCTTAATAGCTAATTGGTAACATTAGTGTACTGTCTTAGGACTTAGAAGAGTCATCTCCTCTTGAATGTTCCACTTCAAGCCGTTAAGATACCTAGCCACCTTGAGACTTTCATCTTTTGAAACATTAGACCTCATACAAAGTTTTTTGGAACTCCTCGGTGTAAGTGTTCACATCTTGATCTCTTTGCCTCAAGATTTGTCTCTTCTTATGCAACTGAATCTCATAATCATCTGGTATGTATGCTTCTCTCACTTTTGCTACCATACCCTTCCAAGTTGAAATAATCTTCTTGCCTTCCTTTTCCCTCTATTTCTGAATGAATTTCCACCATGTCAAGGTAGATCCTCTCAATATTGATTTGTTCACCTTCAAATTATGTGCTTCAGTGACTCCATCACACTTAAAATGGTTTTCCATGCCTTCTATCCAATCCATGAATAGATCAACTTCCAATTTGCCACTGAACAATGGTATGCCTTCAAGTGCTTTCCCACTCAAAGCTTTCAATGCCTTCAAGAAAGGCTCCTCTTTAAGAATAGGGTTAGGTTTAGGGGTCTTCTCTTCCTTTTCAACCTCTTCACTCTTTGGTACCCTGCCCTCCAATCTATCACTGACCTCATCGGCCTTGATCTGCACATTTCTCAATACTTGCTCAACTTGAGCTAGTCTTTCTCTCAATATCCTATTATCTTCCTCCTAATCTTCAACCTTATTTGCCAAATTAATGTTTGTCACCATGGTTGTGGAACCACTGGATTCAAGGTCTGACATACAAGATCCTATCCCAAATCTTTAACTTGCTCTGATACAAATCTGATAGGGTAGGGTTGGATGGAACAATCACTCTTCCATGCTCTGTATCTCACTTGGAAGATCCTTATGGTGACACACTCCACCACCTTGACCTATAAGACCTATTGCTTTTTTAGGTTCCCCTGGTTCACCTTGCCAACCCAGCTATCATGAAAAATCCCAACTACCAAGCCAACCTTGGTGCAATGCTTCAACTCTTCCTTAGCCCTTAATCTACCCTAAAAGGTAACCTATTCCCAACACTCAATTTTATCTTTGTAGGGATGTGGGGATGCTTCCAACAAGTTAAAACCATCACAACATGGATCTAGAGAATCCAACTTGCTTTCTTTGGCCATCGCTTTCACCAAACCCTCATTTAGGGTTAAAAAGGCTACTAGCCCAAGAGCCCTAATTAAGTCTCCAACTCTGAGAAAACAGTCTTATTCTTCTAAGTTATCCAATGAACACCCAATATTTTCTTTAGGTTCCTAGTGTATTTATCCACCTCTCAGTGATTTTAGGGGTCCTAAGTCTCCATTTCCCGTATAGTACTCTAAACTGGAAATGATCAAAGAACTTAGGTTTTGTAGGTCTTTTTTGGCTTTCCTGTAGACTGTTTAGGAATTCCTCTCACCAAATGAGTTGATGGAGCTCCTTCCTTCTTGCTATGCCTTGGAAAGGTATACACCTGCTCTCTCCACACCGTTCTTTTCTAGGAGATGGACACCCCTGCAAGTCAAGTGCTATGTAGTTCTTGTCTTTCCTAGCCGGGCATTGTCAAGCTCGCCTAGGAGAAGACTTCCATAGTGATTCCATCACTCCTAACCACTCCTAGCCCTATCCTATTTATAGACATGGAGCCTAGTCACAATTCCCAAGGTCCCATAGACAAAGCACAATGGGAATGTAACTAAACCTCCATTCTTTACAGGCTATCTGTTAGAACAACAACTAAAAGAAACAAACTAACTACTAAGCAACGCTTGGAAATTGAACACCCTAACAAAATAATACCACACAAAGCTTCAAATACCACTACACTACATTCTATAACAACTCATAGTGCCATGATCACTCCTGACCACACAAATTCAAACAAAACTCAGAAAATTATACAACCTTATCACTGTCCTCACTTGTATTCATGAATTTTTAACAATGCAAAAGCTTCCAACCTTACTTTTAGGTCGAGGCACACCATATATAGGTTTCTAATTCAGTTAAGCTCGATCCTAACTACTCCATGGCCGCTTGTGTGATTTTCAATAGGCCTTATTTTTAACATTTTAGAGAAACTAACACCTAGAAAGGTCTACCAAGGTCTTAAACCATCCTTGTAGCCAAACCTCAATCTAGCAAATGGTCAACATGACCTTTACTAACATAATACTTGTTCTCAAATGCCTCTAAGGCACTAACTCAAGAAATAGAAGGAGTTTTCTATATTTTGCCTTGTAGACATCCAAATTTGATCACTCCCATATGATCAAAATCGTCTATTACATTCATCTATTCCATTAACAGTGATTAAATAGTTTATTTAATCATTATTTCATTTTCTGCCTAAGGTTCCTAAAGTATCTAATTAAATAAATTAAATAATTTACCTTACCCCATTTTTTTTCTCTAAATTAAATAAATATGACAAACTATTTAATTTAGTCATTTGACCCATTTGGATTAAAATCAATTTTTAATTCCTTTTTTCTCTCTCCTTGTCACATTCTCCATAACCCTTTTCTAATCCAGATTAAATTAAACAATCTGTGATTAGGATGTGCACCACTTAATCTTGATTAAGTGTCACATCCTCCATAATCTCCCACTTGCCTCTAATCTCTCATTAATTACCTTAATCATGTGTTTGCACACCTTAATCAAAATCATTAGCCACATTTGGCTTACCTTTTCTGGTCAACCTTCCCACTTACCATTTTTAGCCTCGACTATCTTCCCCATGTGAATTTTTAATTCACATTTATTTTCCCAAGGTTCCTCTCTTCCCCATGTGAATTTTTAATTCACTTTTATCTTTCCAAGATCTTCCCCATCCCCCATGCAAGATTCTAGAAGCCTTGACTTGTCACTTCACATGTGCCAAGGGCTTCTAGAACCTTGGACTTATCACATCACCCACATGTGACAAATCTCTAGCTTTTTGGAGACCCTCTCTTATCCACTAGATTCTTCCAATCATTGTGAATTTTTAATTCACTTTTATTCCTCCAAGGAATCTTCTCATCCCCTCTTGTCCTTCTCTTCCACCTCATTTCCACATCACTCCACCCTAAAACATCTCACACTCCACATGTCAAGATGTGAGGGCTTGTGAGTCTTCAACTCACCATAGACCTTCATCTTGATCTTTGTTGGATCAATCCAAACCGTTGAATTCTCTAGAGAATTCCAATTAGCCTATAAATATCCCCTCAATTCCCTCATTTTAAGGGAATCAAGTCTTTTGCAAATAAACTCTTGAAAAAAATTTATTCAAGCTCTCATCCATTTTAGCACTCATATTATCAAATCCATGTTGCATCAATTCATCTTGCATCCATTCAACTTCATTGCCATCCAAGGAGCACACAAGACTTCAAAATCAAGGGCCAACCAAGGAAGCAACAAAATGAAGGTATAACAACAATTAATTTGTTTATCTTACTTCTATGTTGTTCATTTTCTTAGGCTAATCTTATTGAGGTGCCCTATTATCTTGTTACTTCTTTATATTGCACTATTAGTTTTTGTCTAACATCTCACCATTTGGAAGTAGCATTTTATTAGGATCATAGGCCTAAACAAATTGCCAATTAATAACCTTCTAGACAACTTTCCTGGATGAACTATGGGGTGTTTCTGCACCATTTCTATTCCCTACAACGTCTTTTCTAGCGAGCTCCTGGGCGATCATTTTTTTTTTATGGCGACTCAAGATGATCTGAGGCGTCGATGTTTTCTTGTGACTTTCTTTCTCTATGGTTATTTAGGCAATGGACTAGCCTATATATGCGACCATTTTTCTCTTTTATGAGGCTGTTGTTAAGTTGCTAAAAGCTCCCGAGCACTGGGAAAAGCCTTTATAATAATTTTAATAAACTTGAAGACTGGAGATTGTGCCAATCAATTCGGTCTTTCTATTTTTCATGTATTTAGTAAGACTGTTAGTCTATGCTATTATTTTTCTATAATGTATGAATGCCTGTTCTTCAACTTTTATGATCTTTTATAGCTAAATAAATACAGATCATGTTTCTCGACTCCTCTGTGTTGGTTAAAGTTATTTTAGATTATGCTATACAAATTAGAGGGTATTTGTTATGTTTAAAGTGCTTTTGAGAAAATTTACTTAATTAACAACATTTTGGTGGTTTGGGCCTTTGCATCTCGCACTGTGCTTTGGTAAATTTGTCTATGATTTTGGTGCATCACCTATAGTTTAGTTTTTCATGTTTTTCTATCTTTCTAACCTTTTACCTCCTCCATTAAATGAAGAGCCATCTTCGATAAAATCCAGGAGGTCACTTAGCTAACACACTATGTCCCACAATAGCTAAGTTTCCCATAAGATTGCTGCTACCTGCAAAATCTTGCGTTAACAGCTACTTCCTAGTACCTTGGGATTGGACAAGATATCCTCATAAAGGAGGTCCTTGTCCCCATGTGGGTGATAATAATTTTGAGGAATGAAAAATTCCTCAAAAATCCTTGGAGGAATAAAATGTGAATTAAAACTTCATATTGGGATGAGTTTCCTTCTCCAAAAGGAGAAAGCATTCAATGAAGAGTTGACTTGAAAGTATGCCATAAATGGCATGGGGGATTAAGATGACCTGATCAAGTAATTAGGTTGTGCAAACAGGTGATTAAGGTAATTAATGAAGGGTTAAGAAAAGTGGGCTATGATGGAGGATGTCACATTAATCTTGATTAAGGGTGTGCACATCCTAATCAGGGATTAATTAGGCTAGTTTGGATTAAAGAAGGGTTATGGAGGATGGGACAAGGAGAGAGAAAGTAATGAATTTAAAATTGATTTAAAATCATAAAGGTAAATGACTAAATTAAATAAATACGAGTTTATTTAATTTAGAGAAGAAAGGGGATGAAAGGTAAAGTAATTAATTAATTAAATTAAATACTTTAGGAACATTAGGAAAAGGGGGAAATATTAATTAAATAAATGATTTAATTAATATCGATGGGAAAGGCGAGATAGATGAATAAAGGGGATAAATTTGACCTTATGGAAGAGGTCAAATTTGGATGTCTACATTTTTCCCCTCTTCAAAATATTGTTAGGATAATAGTGTTTCAAAGAGAAATAAGATACAACCGGCTCGATAGAAGAATGGACTAGAAAATGATGCCTTAGCACTAGAGAGATGATGTGAGGTGACCAATGAAAGAAAATAAAAGAAGATGCCCTGGTTTCATGAGAAAATGGATTGGACGAAAGAACGAAGGAAAATGATAGGGTATGCCCCCTCGAGAGGGCAGATGGGGAAGAAAAAGGGGCCTCAGACTACTTCTCGATATGAAGAAACAAAAGGTACCATGCAATAGAGTGCGAAAAACCCAGAAAAATGGATTTTAAAAAGAGGTAAACAAACGAATGGGGTGCAAATGGTGGCCCACAGAAGAAGTAAGATTAAGTAGAGGGAAAATAAGTTAAATAAAGGGTAAAAATACCCTCAACTTAAAAAGAATTTAAAAAGGAGGGAAAATGAATATATAGTAATTTTAGGAATTATTATTCACCATTTGCACATTTGGAAGCTGAGTGAGAGAGAGAAAGAGGAAAGTGAGGCGAAGAGATGACATGGCGAGTGAGGATGAGAGACTTGTGGATGATGAGATCATCCACTGAGGATAGAAGGTGCAGAATTTCTACTACTAGTGCGCGGTACCCCACTAGGTTAGTGCCAAAACCCCTCTTTGTGATTTTTAGCTAAATTTTTGTAATTTCTTGCATGTTTAGGGTTTTGGGTTAGTAGAATGTGGGTAGACGGGAAATGGGTCTCTGACGGATGGGCGAAATCACTCATCTGAAAAGCCAAAATTGCCCTTCGGGGCATGGAAAAACAAAGGCGAATTCACCTATGGAGGAGGCAAATTCGCCCCAAGGGATTGAAGAACATGAAAGACGAGAAAAAAAACACCCCTAAAGGGTGAGTCCACTCGAGAGAAAGTGTCATCGCCCACCTGTCGGGTGATTCTGCCCAGGATGGGCGAACACACTCCCCCAATTGGCGATCCCGCCTAGGGAATGGTAGGGTTCCCTACCCGACGGGCGGGCCTGCCCTCTTTTGGGTGGGCTCGCCACGCCAATGGGTGAGGCCGTTCACATGGGCGGGCTTGTCAGACAGACAGATGAAGCAACAATGGGAAGAAAAAAAAGAAGAGGAAGGCCAGATTCGCCCAATAACGTATGAATGCAGAAAAGGGATGAAGAAAATAAAATAAAAGAGGAACAAAAGAATGAGAGAAAAGAGGGAATGATGAGTGACTGACAAGGTGTGCAATTTGGATGCAAATCTTTGAGATGTTGCACACACGAGAGATGCATTCAATAGTGTTGCAGGAGACGATCACAATGATGGGCAAGGAGGACCATGCAGCCTTAGCTTAGGTGGGTCTATTGCACATGTTGGGGTACTCCAACATCAGAGCACACCAAACATTATTGACTACATTGATGGAGAGGTGGAGTTCAGAGGCATCCATGTTTCATCTCCTAACATGGGAGATGACAGTGAGCTTGGAGGACGTGTGGAGGATACTATGACTGCCCATCAAAGGGCACCTAATTAGCTGGTCCCAGAGCTAGGGATGAGCGTGGGAGAGGAGTGTGCAAGTGGTGCTTGGACGAGGAGATATACCTATCCGGGGGGCTGACTTAGATTTGGATAGGTGTTTGGGATTGGGAGTACCTCCACTGCCATTGTACCTATGCGATTCGATCAATGAGATTTTATTGCCAGACTGGAGTGGGAGGTTTTTCAGCCTCAAGTTGATTGAGGTGGTACAAAACATTGTCAAGAGAAGAATGGATAATTCACATGGGGTGCATGCGTACTTGGGTAGCTATACAAAGATATTCATGTTGCCTGCTATAAAGGATGACTCAGTGTGACACATGTGACACTAATGTAGGTTTGCGCCCAGGAGTACATCACTATGGCTAGGTCAGGGATATTGATAGTGGGAGACCAGGATGAGAGGCTACTAGTAGCATATTGGTATGAGGTGGAGCATGGATGTCGTCTACAGTATATATTCATGAGTGATTTAAAGGGATATAGGAGGAGGCTGGATGACTTACAGGGAGATCAAATTATATGGAGACCATATCTGACATGACGGTTCAAAAAATGGAGCGAGGAGAGGAGGCACAAAGGAATTTTCTATGTAGTATGTTATCTGATCAGGAGGGAGCAACATATCATAGAGCTCCATCGACCAGATAGAGTGACCTGACAATTCAGAGTGACATAGGATATTCCACCAGGGCTACAAAAATTCTGCAGGATTACCCACAAGTAGTTGTGGGGTGAGACGATCCCAATAGGGGTTGCCAAATAGATATGGGAGGAGGTGCAACCAACACCATATTTGAGGAGGGCAGGAGAAGAGGTTGATGCAGGGATGACCATGAGGTATGTTGCATGGTGGGAAGAGCATGGTCCCACATGGATTACAACCATGCGTTGGATTGTAGGGGCACTGGGCTATGACTCAGATGATGAGAGGAGATTACAATGACAATGATAGAGGGGTAGGAGAGGAGAGGGACATTAGGGGAGAGACAAGGAGGATGTGGAAATGGAGGAGAGTAGAATTAGCCTATGTAGATAGAGATTATACACGTAGAGCCACTAGTGATGGTACCATGTGGACCACCACCACCTGAGGATCTAGTAGTATTATTGACAGGAGCTCGAGTTAGGCTTAGAGTTTCAGAGGCAAAGATAGATAGATTGTGGGTAGAGGTAGAGAGGGAATTTGATGCTATAGTAGGTGAGGTCAGCAGGATAGCATTGGAGAGGGATGCCATGGAGCGGGAGAGGGATGAGGCTTGGCAGGAGAGAGATGAGATGAGGGGAGAGTGGGATGAGGCGTAGGATGAGAGGGAGGAGATGAGGAGGATGAGAGACGAGCTGAAAAGAGAGAGATGAGCTAAGAGGGGAGTGGGATCAGCTGAGGAGGGAGTAGGATGAGCTCCAGGATAGGACAAAGTGTGTAGAGGTTGTGATGGGAGACTCAACAATGATTTTGGAGAGGGCTGAGACGTTAGAGAGATAGGTATAGACTCTGTAGAGTGTGAGAGATACGATAGTGGAGGAGGTGACACAAATGAAGGGGTAGATAGATCAGATGAGGATGGAACAAGAGGCATGAAATTAGGAGAGGAGATTCTTGTTTGGATTACGAGATAGGTACACATCAGAGCGAGACACAGGGAGGAGTCAAGTAGTTGGGAGAGATGAGTATATGAGGGAGTCTAGCTACTACATGGAAAAATATTTCATGGAGGTTCCAGATTTGAAACGTCATATAGCACCATATGTTTTAGCAGTGCCAAATTTGCCAACACCATCATAGACAAGGGGGACACACACGCGAGAATTTAGTAGCTATCGAGAGACTCCCCCGTGCAGAGGACCAGTACCAGACTCGCATCAAAGATCTAATGGATCCAACACAGGGTAGAGAGGACATGGATGATATTATCCTTATTTTGATAGGTGTAGGGTGTATAGACAGAGGACAGGGATAGATGCCACAAGTTCCACAATGTCGAGTAGACAAAGATCATCCTATTTATCGATGTGGTCCCCATTTTTGAGGGGCACTTTGTACCTATATTTTATTTGATGACATGTGATGGACATGTATTAATTTTTATGATGGAAATTTATTGTGGACTTTGCTATGGACTTGGATATTTTGGTATTTATATATGATGCGATGCCTTTATTTACGTTATGCATTTGTGATGTGATGAATGCCTATTTATGGATACTTTTTTATGGATATGATTTATTATGGGATGTGATGGATAATTATGATGTATTTATGCATTTATGGTGGTCTATGGGATATGTATGATGCCTAACATGTTGTGATGCATGATATGATTATGGACTAATGATTTGTGATGTAGTGGGAATGCAAGTGTACTTGCTTTGAATTTTATGATATGTACTAGGGATTATATTATTGTGATGCGATTATGAAATAAATGTAATAAAGTGCAATGAATAAAAAATGTGATGTATGCATATGATGCATTGTATAATGAGATGGACTAATATGTAGTGCAATGATAATGAAATGAATTGAATTTAAGATTTTTAGAATAACAAATATATGTCAATCCGAACAACTTAAAATGCACATAGAAATGATAATGTGATGCAACAGGATGGACTAAAATGCTCAAAATAATAACATTAAATAACCTATGTGGATAATGCAATAAGATGTTATTGACATGAATTAAGATGTTTATAATAACCAATTAAGACCAATCTAAACAACTTAAAAAGGTAATGATAGTGAACTGAAGGTGCTTAGACTAAAAAATCTATATTAGTCCAAATACCTCAAGATGATAATAAAAATGATGATCCAGTGAAATGATAATGTAAATGTAACTAGGAAAATTATGATTGTAAATAAGGGCATGCATAATGATGGAAGGCATGAATGAGGGTGGACATGGAACCACACCTATCAAGACCATGTGAATCTTGAGAAGAAAAGGGGATGGAAAGGGAATTTTCGCACAACCCAAAATCACTAGTCATAGGCGAGAGAAACAGAGGGATTGATAAGTGCAATGCAATAGGATGAAGTATGAAATGCAAACCGAATGCTATTTGCTAGTTTTAAGAGCACCGATTTTTGCTATAGCACAAGACACAAGATGCCAGAGTATAAGGGACCAAGGAAGATATTTGTCTAATGTAGAAAATAAACAAAGCAAACAAAAGGCTATCCCAATACCACAAAGTCTCAAGGACTTTGGTTGGGCCAAGCATTGGGATAACCAGAAGCACAAAGGATGCCCCAATATAACACAAGACCATAGGGGTCTTGGTGGGCACTATGTGGGACAACCAGGAAGACAACAAGTAGACAAAAAGATCAAGATACACCCCTATGTTTACTAGTCAAAGTACACCATGATATGATGGATCGTGGTGAACTTGACGAGGTATGAGAGGAAGCTTGAATGATAATTATTTTTTCAAAAGCATCAAAAGATCACAATCAAATTTCAAATGTCCTTTTCCACAAGACCAAAAGGGTAGTCTGTTAGGAAGGATGCATCCTGTTGAGACTAGAGATGGAGACTAAGCTAAGTGATTGACATGACGTAGGATATCCGAAACTGATTGGATCTCGTGATATTAATGACATTTGTTTGTAAGCACTAGCTAGGATAGGGACGTACTTGATGACACAAAAAGATAACAAGACAAAAGGACATGAGAGAGACACACCCTAAACACCTAGGGGCTCAGGGGTTGATCAAAGATCAACCTTGCCTACAGGAAAGCGCAGAGCCCTTGTAGTTTGAAAAAAGACCATTGATAAAAGTGGAAGGAGGACGATGAAGGTCGTGATGGATGAAATAAACTGGATGAAAAAATGCCTCGGGGGTGGATCAAATGATTGACCTTGCCTACGTGAAACCATAGGGGCAACATAGTTCAAAAAAGACCAAGGACAAGATGAGACCCAATGACAATGAACATGATGGATGAGCCTAGATGATGACGCAAGAATGACCATGGGACATGATGTACATGTGATGATAAGCTCATATTAAGGATAAGAAGCTTAGGATTTTGGATAGCCCATATGGATCGTCCAATGCTTAATCAAAAAATACCATGCGACGGATGATGAGATGCAAATAGAATGATAGGGTTGATTGGATGACGGGATAGGATCCAAGGATACGATGAATGGAGGCATAGAGTAACTAGGACGCAAGGTAGATAATGATTAAGCCCTCTACGAATGGTGCCTATTACTAGGTTTTCACCAAAAGTACTTATCTGAGGCACCATGAAGAGTGGTTTTCACCATAGGATGAATTATTTCTCTTTACTATTTTCTGATTTTTCTTTTGTTTTTTTTTGTATTTTGACAATTTTTTTTACTTTTTTTGTATTTTTCAGGATAGGACAACCCAAGTAACTTAGGCATAATTTTTTTTCAGATGCATGATATTGATGGGCTCTTCCAGGGTTTCTCCTTTAGGAGTAGCAATCTTGTATACGCCGGAACCATACTTAGCTGTGATGAAATTAGGGCCTAGCCAATTGGCATCAAATTTTCCCTTTTTATCTCACTCTTGTAGATTACACTGATTCTCTTTAAGGACTAGGTCACCAACATTAAATTGACAAGGCAAAACCTTTTTATTGTAGCTTCTCCTAAGACAATGCTGCTAGGCTTGCAAATTATTATATGCTTTATTTTTTATTTCATCTAGGAGTTCCAACTGAGCAAGGCGTGCAACCTGAGTGTTTTCATCACTTATTATATTCTTCAGAGATATGAAAAGTGACGGGATTTCGACTTCAATCAAAATTATATCTTTGACACCATAAATAAGGGAATATGGTGTGGCACCAGTGGGGGTGCAGATGGAAGTGTGATAAGCCCAAAGGGCGAGATGAATATGGAGATGCCAATCTCAACCTGTGTTGTTAACAATATTTTTCAAGATTTTAATTAAGTTCTTATTGGTTTCCTCTGCTTAATCGTTACCCTGGGGGTAATATGGAGTGGAAAAATGGTGTTGGATGTGATAGGTCTCAAAAAGGATTTTCATGGCCTTATTCTTAAATGGCTTTCCATTATCGATGATGATGGTGGAGGGAATTCCATACCTGCAGAGGATATGAAAGAGGATAAATTTGGAAATCTGAATACCAGTGATTTGAGTGAGTGGAATTTCTTCCACCCACTTAGTAAAGTATTTAGTAGCGGTGATGATGAAGGTGTGGCCATCAAAGGATGGAGGGTAGATCTTTTCGATCATATTGAAACCCCATTGTGAAAATGGCCATGGTGCTATGATGGGTTGTAGATATTGTGCAAGGGAATGAATTAGATCTGCGTGTTGCTGAAAAGGAGAGCACCTCTTTACAAAATCAAAAGAATTGTGCTCCATAGTATGCCAATAATACCCTACTATGAGAATTATTTTGAAAAGGTCCATACCATTAGAATGGGCCCCATAGATACCACTATGAACCTCTACTAATGTAGTGTGAGCTTCGGTCTCGTTCAAACACCTAAGAAGGGTTCCATCATACCCATGACGATAAAGATTGTATCCCGGTATGGTGTAACAGGAGGTGGGTTGGATAAAGGATTTGCGTTGATTACGTGTGAGATCGGGGGGTAGGATGTTATCATGGAGATAGGTGTAGATGTTATGATACCAAGGTGACTCGGGACCCATGATGTCACACACTATATCACTTTCAAGGATATCATAAGATGGTATTAAGAGTTGTTCAACTTCGAATTGATAGTCTGTTCTATATTTTGGCATGTCAATTAAGGAACCAATTGTAGCCATTGTGTCAACTTCCTTATTCTGGATTCTTGGGATTTTCTCAAATTGGATAAAGGTGAAATACTTCTTGAAATCATCCACCATGCACTTATAGGGTAATAACTTGTCATCCTTAGTTTGGAACTCATCATTTACCTATTTAATGACCAATTGGGAATCACCAAAGACTCGTAAGTGAGTGATATTCCATTAGGTGGCGATCCTAAGACCTATGATGAGAGCCTCGTACTCTGCTATGTTATTTGTGCATGGAAAGTCCAACTTGAATGATTTTGGGATGTAATCACCTTGTGGTATGACAAACAAGATACCTACCCCAGACCCATTGTGTGTGTATGAACCATTGAAGTAGAGCGTATTGGTAGATGTTTATGTGATTGTAAGAGCCTCTTCATCAGGAAAATCTGTAACCAAAGGATAAGCATCCGCCAAAGGAGAATCTACCAACTGGTTTTCTATTACTTACCCTTTGATGGCCTTTATGTCCACATATTCTATATCAAATTCACTCAGAAGCATGATCCACTTATCCATGCAACTAGTTAAAGCAGTTCTAGACAAGAAATACTTGAGTGGATCGACTTGTGATATCAACTTTATTGGATGATTGAGAATATAATGGCATAGATTTTGTGAACATAAGACAACAACTAAGCATGTTTTTTTCATCAGATAATAATTAAGCTCATATCCCACTAATGTTGACTGATATAGTAGATAGTCCATTATTTCAAAGACTCATCATGTTGGGCCAATAATGCCCCCAGTGCAACTGAAGTAGCTGAAATGTATAATAAGAGGAGTTTTCCTAGAATTGGAGGCATGAGGACGGGTGGATGAGCCAAGTACTCTTTGATATTTTTGAAACCAAGTTGACACTGGGAATCCCACTCGAAGGTGTTATCTTTTCGTACTAAATGGGAGAATGATTGGCCATTATTAGCTAATTGAGCTATAAATTGCCTTATGGACTACAAATTTCCTTGAAGACTTCTTAGTTGTTAAAGATTGTGTGGTGGGGGAATTTCCATTATCACTGTGATCTTGGTTGGATCTACCTCCCTTCAAGAAACAATGAAACCCAACAGCTTTCCTGACATGACCCCAAAGACACATTTCTTAGGATTCAACCATAGTTTATAATGCTCTAACCATTCAAAGATCTTTTTCAGGACTGCATGATATTCTTCTCTTGTTTTTGACTTCCCCAATAGATCATCAACATAGTCTTCCATTATTATGTGAATGAGGTCATGGAAGATAACTACCATAGCATGTTGGTATGTTGCCCTTGCATTCTTAAGGCCAAAAGGAATGGCATTGTAGAAAAATGTGCCCCAAGGTGTAGTGAAGGTAGTCTTGTGTTGATCCTCGAGGGAAATTTTAATTTGATTGTAACTAGAGAGACCATCCATGAGGGATAGAATCTCATGTCTAGTAGTTAGATCAACCAACATATTGATGTTCGGCAAGGGAAAGTCATCCTTACGACATGCCTTATTAAGATCCCAAAAATATGTGCAAATCCTGATGCTTCCATTCGGCTTGGCAACATGCACTATGTTGGATATCCAATATGAATATTCAATGGGTCTAATGAATCCAGCTTCTAGTAGTTTCTCCAATTCTTTCTTGACTAACAAGGCTACTTGAGGATGCATTTTTCTTAACTTTTTCTTGACGGGTTTAGCATCCAGGTGGACATCCAAATGATGTAAAACTAGAGTAGGATCTAGGCCTGGCATATTTGAATAAGCCCATGCAAAATTAATGATGCCATATTTATGAAGCTAGCAAATGGTGGAGTGTTCCTCTTCAGATAAGGATTTGGTCACATAAGTGATTTTTGGATTTTCTTCTGTTCCCAAATTGAATTCTTGTGTTTCTTCAATGAGAATAGAAGATCTTTCAAAAAATTGAGTTCCCACAAGGGGAAGATGAAAGTCGCCATATTCTAGTGCCTCATTGAGGTTTTCACTGTGAGATACACCCTTTGTTTTTACTTTTGCGGTTAGGGCGTTCATCCTCCCCCAATCCCATAAGATTTACGTAAGAATCCACTGAGGGAAAGGTTTTAATGGATGCGTTAGTACGTAGGTCCTAGTCAATAAGGTTAGGGTGATGAAGGGGAAGGTTGATAGTGCAGATGGATAGGCAATCGAACATGGAAGAGAGATCCACATCATCATACACATTTATGATGGATTCATATTAGGTATGTCTTTAAGGAGACCGTTATCCACACCAACATTGTTAGAAGTATTAGTTGATAAAATAGGATCCTTTTGCTTCATGTCATAGCCTAGGCCTATTATTCTGGGTCACACATATGGTTCAATAGGTTGGTGTCATCTTTGTTCCTCTATACCAAGACCACCCTCATGATAATTATATTTTTCGCTCAACTCTGATGCATGAGGATAAGTCTCTTGGAAATGTTCCATGAGAGGAGGTGATGACTCGGGTTCCTCTCAGTAAACCCATTGGATGATATCATCTTCCATTTGATCTTCAAGTGTACCAAAATCTCTAAATGTTGTCGATCCCATGTTCTTGGAAGTGAGTGTGAGTGTATTTTCTTCTTCATTCAATGATGGTTGAGAAGGCTAACCAAATGAGCAAGGAGAGGGTGGAATTATGGCCACATTAAGTGAAATTTTTATTTCCTCTTATCCATAGCCTTTGTCAATGATCTTAACCTTGGTGATGGTGGAATCAAAAGTGGTGGACGTGGTGGATGTGGTGTTGGTTGATGGATTTTGAGATGGATTGGATGATTACGTTTGAGGTGCCCACATTTCAACTCCAAGACAATAGTGAGAATGCGGGAAGGAAGCTTCCAAAGCACGACAATAGTCAAATGGTTGAGGATCAATTGTATGGTCACTTCCATTCCTTGGAAAGGAAACTTCAGACATTGGTGATAGGTGGATGGAATGAATCCATGGGCGGCTAAGAAGGAGATTATATGGAAGAACAATATCAAAAACATGACACATGGTGTATTGCGCAATAGGGCCAACCTGAATATGAAGACAAATGGTGCCTTCAAAATCTCTCCAAGCGTTATCATATGCCTTTATAGTAATGACCTAACTGTTTAAATTAGTTGGGGTGTATCCAACCTATTTTGTGAAGTTCAATGTGCATAGGTTGAGGGCAGAGCCATTATCTACCAAGACCCTTTTTAATTTATGCCAAGTTGCAAGGACTTCAATATGGAGAGGGCAATTATGGTCGTGGTTGATAGCAAGCATGCCGTTTTGGCTAAAACCCAACTGATAAGATGACAAAAGGTGTCCCACTAAAGCTTGGAATTGAGTGGGGTCTATGCCATTTGGTACCTGGGTATCCTATAAGGCCTTGGTGAGTATTTATTGGTGTACAAGAGAAGACTTAAGAAAATCCAAAATGGATATTTCAGCCGGTGTCTTTCCTAGGTGGTCAATAATATTGTACTGTGAGCTTACAAGAGGTTTTTGGGTTGATGTGGAAGAACCAAGGATTAAGATATGGGTTTGACGAGTTGTAACAACACACTGGGGATCTTTTCCTTTGACATGAATCATGGATACACTAGGCTCTACTTGACTAATACACATAACTATTATGTCATAGTTATAAGGTACATTTTTGTAGCTAATGTTTTTGGTGCTGTTGTTTTGACCATTATTGTTGCTTATTCCAAGATTGGCATTAGACGTACTGGCTCCTTGGTTATGGTAAGGGAAGGTGTTTTGGTATATCTGTAGTTGAGCATTGGATGAAGATTCCTAGTTGGTATTCATTTGTATATCCCCACGATATATAAGATCTTGGAAATATTTCTTGAGCCCTTGACACTTGTTTAGGGAATGACCTTTGATCTTATGAAACTCACAATATTCGTTCTCCTCATACCAGTCAGGTTTTGGCTTAGTATCATCAAAAGGATTTGTCACTGGATATGTAATCGAATCATTTTCTTGTAAAATCCTATTAAACATGACACTTAAGGGCTCTCCCAAAGCATTGAAAGAGTGCTTATTATTCCCTTGATTATTTTGATTGGATTGCTGGGGAGGATGAGGTGCTACTTGTGGCACAGATATGGGATTTGGCATTGGTTGTAGTGGAGGAGCGTATTGAGGCTATTGTGAGGTATTTTCTACTTGAACATGCTTGGTATTCGAGACACCTTCATTGACTGCATTTTTGTTTTTGTTCCAATAGCGAGACTTATCTCTAGATGGCTTCTCTTTATCTGGGTTATCGATTTTAACTTGCCCCTTGGCGATGAGAGCTCTCAATGATGGGACCCTTTTCAATAACCTCCGCAAATGTTCAGACATAGTGAAGATTAAGATAATGTTGATTTCTGGATGAGCATTGGCCACAAACAAAGTCACAATGTCTTTCAAACTGAGGGGAGATTTCATACGGATGACCAAGGCACACCACCTCTATAAATAGCTATCAAATGTTTCACCCTCACGTTGGGCTTCTTTCAGAAGATCTAATGTATCAATATCCTTCTCCAAGTTGAAGGAGAAGTGCAAGAAAAATTTCTCTAAAAGATCAATGAAAGAAGAGACAAACCCTTTCTGAAGAACCATAAACTAGTCAAGAGTTTCCCCCGTTAAAATCCTAGAGAATAACTGCAGGAGATAATTGTCATTGTGGAGGACTTCTTGGAAATGTGAATAGAACTCTTGGAGATGGTTCTTAGGATATTTTTTTCCCTTTTATTTATCAAATTTCAGCAGCTTGAAATGCTTAGGGAAATGAATGAGTGAAATTGAGGGATCGAATGGATAAGGACAAATCTCTTTGAATTTGAAAGAAATTTTAGAATTGCTTGTTTTTAAGTCTTTCAATGCGCCCTTTAATTCCTCCAACTGTTTATTATTAGGCATTGATGAAGATGGATTAGACATATTAGATTGATTGTAGAGAGCATATTGTTGGTAAGATGCGGATGGAGTGGATGCAGTTTGATCATAAGGTGACAGAGATTTATATGATGGATTTGGCTGATATTGATGGGTATATGCAGGTTGTGATGGCAAATTAGTGTAGAGATGATGATAGGATGGTGGATTTTGATGATAAGATGAAGGACCCCCTTGCTAGTATGATGGAGGTGCTTGATAGTATGAAGTGGAAGAACCTTGTTGATATGACGGGTGTTGGTACGATGGTTGCTACTGCGAAGCATAATATGGATTGGTTTGATAATTATAGGTGATATATTGATAGGATGTTGCACATAGAATGTGCTTTGTGGATGGTAGAGGTACTGTACCATATTGCTAGGGAAAAAATGATGAGATTGTTGAGGTTGTACTTGGTATTGTGGTTGCTGATTAGGTTGATGATAAGGAGGCTGAGTGGGAGTTTGAGGTTCTTGAGTGATTTGAGGCTGATGAGTGATTCAAGGTTAGTTGAAGGGTGGATTTTTCTAAGGTAATTTTTGTATGGTAGGACCTTGGGACTAATGGGGTGGTTGCAATGGATTACCCTATGAAGAATGCGAGGGTGGCTATTATTGTTGCGAAGGAATGGGGATATTTTTCTGCGATGGTTGTTGTGGGATTGGTTGAGACTGGATCAAAATATGTTGGGACATTTTTTATGGTGTTTGTTGAGGAGAACCTTGCAATGATTAAGAAGATGGGATGTTGCTTTGAGGTCGTTGTTGAGGAATAAATGAAGGTTCTTGTTGAATCAAGGGAGACGTCCATTTTGGAAGTGGCGGTAATATGACAAAAGGATTGCCCCCAAAATTCATGGGAGGTTGATTGGATTGAGGAGGTGGTGGGGTCTGACCTTGAGCGACATTTGAAGATGGTAGCAGAGGAAGGTTTTGTGCCATACCGTAAGCAAGGGGGTCATTCAAATCAGCTGATGCTCTTGCTATGATGATTGAAACCCAGGGGGGTTGTGGGTCCTAATAAAGTACAACATTACCGAACCCAGGCTGGTACCAATTATCGATGGAAGGACCCTTAGGAACATAAGTATTCCCTAGAGGATTATGTGAGTTCTAGGGATATTGAGACATAGGGACGCAAGAGGTTCTATATTGATGAATTTTGATAGCTCGAATCCCGATGGTGGCTTGACTCCATTTAAGAGCAAGGTAGCAAGGATTTTATACCCATGCTTATTAAGGAGATGATTTTTCATCTAAAGATTGATGGGATTATTAAGATACTCATCAACCATGCTTTCATCAGTAGGAGGCAACGTGGTTTGGACCTCATTTTTAGATTGTGATGAGCCTTTATTATTGGGAACTTGAGGAACATTGGGCTGAGCACCTTGGGCTTGTTGGTCTGCCATGAGTTTCTTTGCTTGCAATTGGGTATCGGGCATGAAAGTGAAAACATACCTAAGGAATGAAGGAAAGACCAGTTGGATTATGTGAGGGATTGATTGATTAAGTTGGATGAAGGATAAAGGATGAAATTGGATTGGATTAAATAATATTGATCGATAAGATGATGTGATTGATTGGATTGGATCAGTAAAACTGAATCTAAACTCAAGTTCATAAGTTTTGATTAGATGACATGAAGTGTTGACTGATCGGATAGAAGTGCAAGATGTATGATTACGACACTGAATCTACCTCAGGATAGAAGTATATTGATTGGGTCGAGGATGATTTACTAATTCAGGATGGATGCAATCCTAAGCAATTGTAGATGATGGTGATTGAGAGTAGACACCTATGCCAACTTGGATAAAAACTTCCAAAATAAATTCTAGGGGATTTAGATTGATGAACCAATGATGGATATGCAATCTAAGGGTGTTCTAAGATGCTCCTAGATGATTTTATTGATGAAATGATGGTCTTTGGAAAATGAAGATGGATGAACATGATAGTTACGGGAAAAAAAATGATAAATTTTTTTTGACCGTGGCAAATGACTCGAGAAATGACAGGCTTTCAATAGCCAAAAGGATTCATGTTCTATAATTTGTATGGGAAGAAAGATCATCTTTTTAAGTCACAACTTCACCTCTAAAGGAGGCAATATTTCCTGTTTAGACTGAGAAAAATTGCCTCTATAACTAGAAAATTCACCTTTGAAAGTTGCAAGATCGCCAGTTTAGTATGGCAACTTTTCCCAAGACTTTAAGTGATAGAGGAAACAAGCGAATCTGCTAAGAAAATTCACCCATCTGGTAGGTCAAGTTTTCCCAAGACTTGACAGGGACATGAAACAGGAAAGGTTGCTTATCGGGTTTTCTTATTAGGCAGTAAGTTTTCCCAAGAAGCCAACACGTTCACCCAAGAAGCAAGCAGGTTCGCCCAACAAGTGACAAGTTTGCCTATAAACCTTGAAACCACTGAAGAATGGAAAAACTTGACTTGACCACTGAACGAGATGACAACCTTGACTAATATACTCAAACGAGAACCCAAAATGGAGAGCAAGATCATTAACGAGGACTCAAAAAAGAGAACGAACTCCCAAACGAGCCCGAACGGGGAATTAGAACAGAGAACAAGATGATGGACGGGGAAAAAGACACGTGAACAAACCAAAACTAGGAGATGGAAAAAAAATGGACACCTAAAAAACCCTAAATGAGGATACAAAGGAAGAACAAACACCTAAATAGACCTAAAGGAGGAGCCGAAACAGAGAACACACACCTAAAAAACCCTAAACGAGGAGCCAAAATGGAAAATAGACAACTAAATAGCCCTAGATGAGGATACAAACAAAGAAAGAACACCTAAACGAACTTAACGAGGAGCCAAAACAAAGAATGGACACCTAAACGACCCTAAACGAGGAGCCAAAATGAAAAAAAGACACCTAAATGACCCTAGTCGAGGATTTAGACGAAGAACAAACACCTAAACAAACCTAAATGAGGATTTAGATGGAAGATGGGATGACGAACGAGACTAGAACAGGGAGCAAGATCACCCCTATACTAAGCAGGGTCGACCAAACTACTAAGAAAATTTGCCCCTAAGAGAAAATTTGCCCAACAGACAGAGTAGGATCGCCCCTGAAGGTAAATTCACCCAATAAAGAGAGAAGGATTGCCCAAAAGCTAAGCAAAATTTCCCGTTAGGGGTGCAAATTCGCCTATTTTGAGGGGATGAGCGAATTTGATGACTCACAGACTCACCTAGGGTATTGAAAAACTCGCCTGTTTGAGAGAATGGGCTAAAACAGGGTCGCCTAAGAAGGTAATCCCCAGGCAAATTCACCTCTGAAAAAGGAAATTTCACCCAACTGGATGACCTAGACTGGACTGAGGCTCAGAATCGCCCTTTTTGAGGGAAAAATTGCTCGTTTATAGTGCAAATTCGCCTCTGAAGGTAGGGGTTGATTGTGGCAAAGGAAAAAAGCACGACAAACAATAGACAAAAGGCTAGATTAACTCAACTAAAAGTAAATGCACTGGTTTAACACAAGGAAGAAATGCCAGATAACACGATCCTAAAATTAGTGATATGAGTTTGAAAACTTTATGTAGGCCCACCACCTTGGGCGGACAACCCAAGGTTAATACTCTGTGATATCAGGGTGGTACTCTAGATCACCCTTTTCTTGTGAAGGTAGATAGCTAGCATTCCAATGGCATAGGATCATCAACGGATGCCATAGGATAACCTTCACACTCTCACTTGAGGACTATCGTAGTCCACCATGAGGAATCCTATCTCAATCCAAGGTAGTATGTGGTGAGTAACTTCGGGGTATGGTCCACATCCCCTACACTACACCAAGCCACGGGTGAAACACATATCTCTATCTAGGTTGAACAAGGCTATCTAGGGTGTCTTCAATATATGAAAGGTACATGAGGCACAACTGTGACACCAGCTCATCATATGCATGAGTTGGGAGCCCCAATGAGGTACTAGAAACTTGGACCAAATCTTCACATCTTATCTAGGTATCACCCTAGCTTCAACGCTCTACCAAACATGACGCGACTGGATTGTGGTGCAAATTTCATTCTCCCCCCTTTATATTCCCCACTGGTAACATGTGGTTGGAATCATCTCTTGGGTGATGAAATCCCAGGCAACTCTCGCTAAAGGAAGAAGACACTATATGTTTCAGTTGGTCCCCAAGCTCACACGTAGCAGAAGGGGAGAGTTTAGACGCACTAACACCTCCTAGGAAGACTCAACTAGACTAGAGAAAACTAGGATTTCTCATCACCCAAGATTGCCAAAAGGTCCAAGGGGAGTGGGTACGCCGACAACCTACTCTCAAACATGAAATACAAGTGTAAATTGACCCTTTAATTAAAGCTATGTGTTCCTAACTAGTATGAAAAAAATGAAAAACATACTAACTAAAAGGTCTAGGACTGATCGTTTTGCAGACAATGCATTAGTAGTTTCAAATCACTTGGACGGATGATGAATAGCGGCACAAAATGTTAGAATACTCAAGACAATCGCAAGCAGATGACTTAGTTGCTCAGTATGTTAAACCAGAACCGAAACAACACTGAAAATGGAATATCAAAGTTTCAGATTCACCTCAAACTCGCCTTTGTGTGAGGCAAGTTCACCCGTCTAAGCAAGCAAGATCGCCCCTGTAAGAGGTAGACCCTTATGAGCAAGCAAGATCACCCCTGTAAGAGGAAGGTTCACCCTTCTAAGCCAACAAGTTCACCGTTGAAGGAGGGAAAGTTCACCTATCATTGGGGACTAAAGCAAGTTTGCCCCCGAAGGGAGAAAGGTCACCCCTCAGAGCAACTTCGCCTTTGTGTAAAGTCAAGTTCGTCCATTTTCCTCGAAAACTTCACCCTTGTGTCGAGAAAGCTCGCCCTTTAGGGTAATCTCGCCTCTGTAACTAAAATTTGAACCTGCAAAATTCAAACAACAAAGAACATGAAAGGATAGACCCATGATGTAGGTCCCACCAGGCGTGCCAGAAATGTGTGCAGTGAAAATCCCCTAGCCTAAAGTGAAAAAAAAAAACAAAATGCAAGACAAAAGGAAACACAACAATACCTTGAGATTGGCCTAAGTTGAACTTGACAAAAATAAAATAAATAGTCTTGATATTACCTTGTCCAAGTTTATTGGTTGGTTGGTCCTGTTGATTGTTTGAATTGTGTGCTCCTTTTAGTGGAAAACAACATAAAACTAGATGAAAAACGATGTAGATGTCATGAGGAATGAAATGATGCAAATGGGTATTTGGATAGGTGTTTGATATGGATGCAAAATGAGCTTGAAGGTTGCAACAATGGTGGATGAGTGCAAGAGTTCGAATGCTTGAGAGTTCAAAGTTGAATAATGTTGAAATTTGTAAATGAGACAAAATACTCTAATTTTGGGGGAAAGACCACTAAAGCATGAATGTTCAAGATGCAACCACCTTGGACAAGATCAAGGGCTAGGGTGAGTTGAGAACTCACAAGCCCTCACATCTTGACATGTGGTAGAAGATGTGTAAAGAAGGACATGAGGTGGAGGTACTTCCTAGTACCTTGGGATCGGACAAGATATCCTCATAAAGGAGGTCCTTGTCCCCATGTGGGTGATAAGACTTTTGAGGAATTAAAAATTCCTCAAAATTCCTTGGAGGAATGATGAGTTTCCTTCTCCAAAAGGAGAAAGCATTCAATGAAGATTTGACTTGGAGGTATGCCATAAATGGCATGGGGGATTAAGATGACCTAATCAAGTAATTAGGTTGTGTAAATAGGTGATTAAGGTAATTAATGAAGGGTTAAGACAAGTGGGCTATGATGGAGGGTGTGAAATTGATCTTGATTAAGGGTGTGCACATCCTAACCAAGGATTAATTAGGCTAATTTCAATTAAAGAAGGGTTATGGAGGATGGGACAAGGAGAGAGAAAGTAATGAATTTAAAATTGATTTAAATTCATAAAGGTAAATGACTAAATTAAATAAATAGGAGAATTTATTTAATTTAGAGAGGAAAGGGGATGAAAGGTGAAGTATTAAATTGATTAAATTAAATACCTTAGGAACATTAGGAAAAGGGGGAAATATTAATTAAATAAATAATTTAATTAATATCGGTGGGAAAGGTGAGATAGATGAATAAAGGGGATGAATTTGACCTTATGGAAGAGGTCAAATTTGGATGTCTACAAACACATTCCAAGAAACATGGAGACACATGAAACATGAAATGACTTAGGATTGCAAGGTTAATGTAACCTATCCTAAAAAATCTCACTATAGAAAAATTATAGAGATAGTCCCCCATGGATGGGTGACACATGTCACATGATCAATTGCTAGAAAATGACCTACCTCTTATACAAAATGCCAAGGAAAATATTATGATATTTTTTAGAATGGATGTTGTGAAGATCATGTTGCATTAATGATTGTGTGGGCCATTCCCCTACTCCACCACTCTATATGAACCTATGCCATATGATAAACTTACTTTTGAGTGTAAAAAAAATTGATTAGGTAGTTACATGATCTCCATGGATCATAAATGGTTATGGGCCACTAAAAGATCTTGGAATTTATCAATTAAATGTAGGTATAGATCTTTCAATAATTTTAGCATGACCATTAACCCCATTGAATCCATTTGAATGATGGTAATTGATCTTGGTAAGAGAATAAGATTGATGGATATCACACATTGAATTAGAATATATAGTGCACCATTTTAAACAATGAAATACAATGAACCATGACAATGAAAAGAAATGCCAAGAGTCAAATTATACTTTGGATTCTACACTTGGTGCCTCTAGGGAGACATGTATAATTTTTCCAATTAGAGTGCTACATTTATTTGGGTGATTGAAAAGTGGAATGTGGCCCAATGATATCTCAATATTTTACCATGCCTTTTGATAACCAAGACATTGTATGTAGTAATATTTCATCTTTTCATCTATTGTGCATCACACACATAAATTTGAGTTCCACAACCAAAACCATGATGCAAAGACCCTTTGTGATGTAATGAAAATTTACCTTTTTTCCATCACATATAATAGTAGCCTAAATGAAAACCACATCAACATTTACCTTAGAAAAGAAAAAATCCGTGCTCATTGCAAAAGTGGAAGTGGGGTCCACACTCAAAATGGTGATATTAAGGAGCTACATGATGTAATCAAATATTTCTAATTGGAGAACTATTAGCATTTCCTTGAGAGAAGAAAAACTCATATGCATCACAAAAATGAAAGTGAGGTCCACACCTTTAATTGTAATGTGAAGGAGTTATGTGATGCAATAGAATATCACCGATTGTTTGAATCCAATAGGACTTTAGTACTTATTTTGTAAATTGCATAAATAAGAATAATTGAGCCAATCATAAAATATCAACATAACATAGTACCATAGGAATTGGAATGAACAATCATCTAACCAAGGACACATGTTAGTATATCACCATCTTGTTAGTTTAATAATATACTTCAATTGAGAAGCATGATGTAAAGGGGCCACATGATGTAGTATCAACCTATAATATATTTTCCACCACATGTGATATTCATCAATTAGAAACTAAGGAAACATAATTCATTACACATCATGGGAGTGGAAGTGGGGTCCACACTTAAAATACAAGTGAAGGAGATGTAAAATACAATAAGATATTGCACCTTGAATGCCAACATAGAAAAAACTACTAGTTTAGAAATGAAATTAGTTTACTTTAATTTACAAGAAATATACAAAGCTATCATGTATCATGTATATGAGAGTGGATTATGTTATCCTAAAAGTCAATTGCACTCAATTCATGGGATAACCCCTACAAAACTTGTGTGTTTCATAGCCTACATTCTCTAAGCACACAAAATGAGGAAAATCCCACTTGCCCTCATGCGTGGTCCCAAGCCTCAAAAAGTCATTTCAAGTGTTTAGTCTTTTCGCCTATCAAAATTTTCAAAAGGCTAAAAATTATACAAGTTCTATTTCTAGAGTTAGTCACTTTTTTGCATATGCAGGAGCACTGAAATTCATTGCCCTTGCATATTTTAGCACTTTCATTTCATATTTCATGCAGTGCCAGGAAAATTTTGAGACATTGCATATATTTCATTCCGTGTCAGGAAAATTTTGAGACACTGCATATCTTACATGTAGTGACGAGAAAATTCTGAGACACTGCATATCTTACATGTAGTGACGAGAAAATTCTGAGACACTGCATATCTTACATGCAGTGTCAATAAAATTTTGAAACACTACATATCTTACATGCAATGTCAAGAATTTTTTCCACTTATGCACAAAGTTTTTCTACCCCATGTAGGGGCGGGAAAAACTCTGCCCTTACATCCAACATGTTACCTTGATGCATTGGCTCAAAATTTTCCCACCTTTGCATCCAAACTATCATATCCCATGCAAGGGTGGGGTTTTTCTCCACCTTTGCATCTCAACCATAAGTCACTTGCAATAGCTCAAAAATTCAACACCGTTATATCCAAGTTCCTAATTCCCATGCCAAAACTCAAATTTACTCCACTTGTGCATTTGACTATCCTTCCATCATGCAATATCTTAGTTTTTTTGTGCGTTTACATCTAAAGTGAAATATCCCATGTAATAGCTCAAAATTTCTTCGCATTTACATCCAGCATGCAATATCTCAGAATTTTTGGGCCATCACATTTGAAGTTTAGTACCCCATGCAAAAGCTCATAAATTTTTTGCCTTTGTATTCAAGACATCAAATTACTTGCAAGAGCTCAGTTTTCTGCACCATTGCATTTGAATTTCCAAAACACATTCAGAAGGTCAATTTTTCCCACGAGTGCATAAAACCCTATCTTTTCTCTAACACTGGAAAATATGATGCAACTACTCTTATATGCCATTCTGATATTTCGTGTTTGGATTCTTGAGCAATTTTGATTGATTTCTTGTTGTTTCACAAATGTTAGATCTATCACCAAGTAAGAAATGCATTGCAAAAATTTCTTCCCACCAATATAGTTATCTAATAATTTACATCAAATGATGTAGAAGGAATTTGAAGATGAAGCTTTCTCAGTAGCTTCAATTGATAAATTGATGGACATTCAACTCCTATTGGATAACCTCAAAGTAGTTTTAGAAAGGCATTGAAAAGCTTCTGGTACCATCGAGGACTCAATTACACATGTTCTCACCATCTCTAGGCATACCTCAGGTCCTAATGATGAAGAAGTCCAAGCGGCCATGAAGAAATATGAAGACTTCTTGGGAAAAGATGATGAAGAATGATGAACATGCCTTTGTCACACTTAGTTTATTTTCAACACTTTTTCTTTATGTAATTAGTTGATAACATTTTACATGTCTTTTATACATATGTAATTACATGTAAAAATAAAGAAGTCCTAAATCAAGTCAGACTCTCTTGTTGAATAAGTCAAATTAGTTTATCTTTTCCTAGATTAGCTCTCAACTCTCCTCTATATATATGAGGTAGTTTCTTTGCATTTGGGACCTTTTATATTTTGAAGCGAAGTTCTGCCCATTTGAGAAACATATTGAGACTTTATGTTTAATGTGCATATAAAAAATTAATCAATAAAAGAGTTGAATCTTGCATCCAACCTTTATTTTGGATCTTATTGGTTATGTGTAAGATAGTTCTTACGTCCTTACTAAATTTTCTTGTAATTGGTTGATTAAGTGGCATTATATTTCATATTTGAAAGGGAATTCAAATCTGATCTTGATAGTCTTTGAGTTGCAACGTGCTTCACTCTTTCTATTTTACACATCATCATTGAAAACAACAAAAGTCTTTGAGCTTTTGTGGGTTTTCTAGCTACGAAACTCACTCGAGTATCACTTCGATTTCTCTTATATTTAATCAAGTAGATATTGGTCATTACTGCTCATAATAGTTCTTTAAAGAAATGTCATTGTAATTGTTGTAAGAAGAAAAACATCTTTTCTGAAAAAGAGAAAAGGATGACTATAACACCCAATGGATAAATTTTGTGTTTACAATCTAGGTTATTTGTTATTTTAAGAGAGTAGTAAGAAGGAAGCCTCCCCTTTCTAAGAGGAGAGATTAAAATCTCATCATAGTTGTGGTTGAAATTAAGTGATTAAAAAATATTCAGCCAACAGTTTTTCGGCGATTCCATTGGGGATTATGAATACACAACCAAGCCTCATGCTTGTTAGAATTGATCGATTCAATCCACAACTCCCATGAAACTATTGGGAATAGGGTTCCATTTAATTGCAATCCTAAACATATTTCATGTTAGTTGACTTGAGTTGTATGACTAATCACTTAAGTTGCATGACAAATAGCAGGTGGATACTTTCAACTAAAAGGGGATGATCAATCATGCATGATGTTTGCATGAATTGATGGAGAGATATGTTTCAGTTAACCAAGATTGAATTGGGTCTACCTTGGGCGCCCAAGTTGGCATCTTTCAGTTAACAACTTTTGCATGAGAAGATATTTACAAGGCTCATTCAAGTGGTCCCATTCTTGGGTGCCAAATTTGAGGTGGAGTTTACAAGATATCTTCTTGACCAAAGTTCAGTTAGGGGCGCTTGAATTGAGGAGGACTTTGGTTTGACTTCTGTTTACATGGTGGAAATCTACTTGCCAAATATAGGCATAGGTTTTTTAGAGAAGATTTATTCTCTTGTATTTGTACAACTCTTGTGAGTTTGCATTCTCATATTTGTCTATTTATTGCATCAAGTGCATAAGCGTTTGATGAGAGTTTATTGCAAGTTGTGAAGAAGCATTGTTGAAAAAAAAGGAATCATATCAATCAAGGATTTATACAGTGTTATTGTAATCTTATTCTAAGGTTAAATAATACAAACACTATTGTATCTGGTGGAGTTTTTTCCTGAACGGGTTTCTCCATGTATATGTTGTGTCACTTCTATCTTCTGTCTCATTCTTCTACAATATTTTGTCTCTTTCTAAAATTGGTAAAATTGATCTAAAAAGAATAATCATGTACAAAGAATTGATCTAAACAGATTAATCATGCACACATAATTGTGACAAATAATACTTAATTAGATCTACAGTCTCATAGTTTTACAAGTTTTAAGCTACAAATTTTCCTTCATTTTCAACAAAAACACCTACAAGAATTTACCTATTGCAATAGAGAAGATCTAAAGTGATATTGTTCTCAATGACCTGGATTAAACCATGTTACATGGATGATCAATTACAAATGAATGTGCATGCTTATATAAGCAATGCACAAGCAAACCCTACATGCAAATTTGACAAGATAGAGACAAGTGTAAAAATCTCATGCAATGAGACAACTTGTCCTAAATTTAGTCCAATCTAATAATAAGAATCAAAATAAAGATTAAGAAGAAACTCCTAAGTTTAGCTTAAGTGAACTAAAGTAAAAAATCCTCTAATAAATAATTGATGATTAATTAATTATCGAATAATGACTTATTTACTCCAAAACCCCCCCTTAAGATCAACTTAGGGAGGAAATAAACATTGATAAAGGAAGCTAAATGAATGTAGAATGGGTCCTAAATACAAGACCTAATGAGGTACCCATGAAAACACAACTTAAATCGCTCATAACTGCTTCTGTCATGCAATTACAATAGATTTTCCCTTGATAGGAGAGAGAAAATAAGGATATGAATCCCCTTAGAAAGAAAGAGCTCGTGTGCCAATGATGAACGTCTGAAGATAGAATATGATCCACTTCCTACAAAATTTTGTCCCCTTAGGAAGAAACATATCCATTGGTGATTGGAGAAGCCAGTCCAAAATAATGGGTGATTCTGGAATCCAAATCTAGATGATGCATGCCTCTAAAAACTGCTCACACATCCACATGTCAGAAAGCAATGATGTTGATCCAAGATCTTGTGAAGACTGATATAGAACAAGCTACAAAGGTGATGAAGATGGTGGGCCAATAGCGTTGATGTGACTATCAACAAAGAGGAGATCAATGTGCTCAAAGTAATCCTCCAGATCTGCAATATAAGACTCCACAAACAAGGATGATATGTTTGTGAGATACGAATCCCAGGTAGTTATGTCTGAAAGATGTATGATGTCCTACTATATTGAATCAATAGGGGCTAAAGATGTGGTGGTTCCAAGTTGATCAAGAACAAAAAAATATGATGATGTAGTCTCAATATGAAGAGTGGGAAAATACAGACAAGTCTTTGAACCATCAGAACATGCAAGACTTGTGATATACTCAAGCTCCTCTAAAGTATCATCATCAAAGGGTATTGAATTTGTATTTTCAAGAGGGTTGAGACAATTTTCAATAGGATCCTCTGGGTATGGAGAGATATGAGGGTATCCATGGGTCTCCCAAAGTCATGTCCAAAGTATGTGGGGACATTCAGTGTCCGATAGAACATGTATAGTGTGAAGATCAACACTAGAACATATAACCACTAAAATATGATCTCTGATGATACCCCATGTTGATAAACTCCCTGGTGTGTCTGGTGTAGGTATGAGTCCATAAAAATAAGGAAAAATATCAATCCACCTGAGATGTGTCAGGATGCCATCTCACAAAGACTCATAGCTATCCTTATCCAAGTTGATCATAGAAGGATGAAAAAAAAACCCATGATACTCACTCAAATGAAAAAAATAGAGACGAATGACATCATTACTGATAAAGCAGATCAAATGATGTCATCTCACGCAAATATATCCTTTCTAGGTGACAAGATGTCCAAGTAATTAAGCAAAGTGTGAATACACAAAATATTGAATAAAATGTACTTGGGATAGACTCTGGAAAAAGTTCATGAATATATTTGAAGAGCTCTGAAATAACTTTCCAACGCCACTTGAATCACGAAAATCAAAGATACATGAAGAAAGTTATGAGCTTGAAAGCACAAAATGAAGATCTGAATTTGACTGAGAATAAGAAGAACCACTTGCAAAATTTGATAATAAGACCTGGACCATTGGAATATTCATGGAACTAGCTTTGTGACGATATCTTGTTTGCCCAATTTTGACACCGTATGCCCAAGTTATGCCAAAAAGAAAAAAATAGTTGCTTTAGGGAAAATAGGCGCTAGGAGGGGGGAAAAGAGGTATGTCGGTATGATGACATCAACATGACATCAACGATTCCCAAAGTTAAATTTGACAACAATTTGACCATCACCAAAAAAAATGCCCTTGCTTGCCAGAAAATTTTTGTGGCTATCGATAAAGTGTCCTTGTCAGAATATTCAAGAATATTCTACTAGAATCTAATGAAATATTCAATTTTACCAAATTTATGTGCTTTGCCAGATTTTGACTGGATTGCCAAAGATTGTACAAAATCTTGAAAGATTTCAGCTTTCATTATCCACTAGTTTTTTTAATTTTCTATCAGGTGTCTAAAAGGACACTACCAACTATAAAGGTTGATTACAGGCTTTAAAGAGAGTTGTCAATTATGAAGAGGGCGGTGGGGTCCGCTCTGCCATGTTGTCCTCCTCGTACAACATGATAGCGCTTTCAAGATACACCAATAAAATTATCAAGGCTAGATCTCTTCAGAAATTGAATAGGGGGTTGCAGATTTGGGCTCTAATACCATGTTAGAATTAAAGATTCAATCCAAAGCTCCCATGAAACAACTACATATAATTACCTATCACAACAAAGAAGATCTGAAGTGAGATTGTGCTCAATAAACTGAGAATTATTTTTGATGCAAATAACCTGGATTAAACCATGTTACCTGGATGATTAATTATAAATGAATATCTATGCTTATGTAAGCAATGCACAAACAAACCCTACATGCATATTTGACAAGATAGAGAAAGTGTACAAATCTCATGCAATGAGACAACTTGTCCTAAATTTAGTCCAATCTAATAATAAGAATCAAACTAAAGAGTAAGAAGGAACTCCTAATTTTAGCTTAAGTGAGCTAAAGTAAAAAATCCTCTCATAATTAATTGATGATTAATTAATTATCAAATAATGATTTATTTACTCCAACAATGCTTTCGGTTGAAGTATATCAGTTTCTTACTATGTTTGTAACTATTTATTTATTGCTGATTTTCATTTCCTATCAAAGGGTGCATTTTTGCAGAAAGAAGATACACACGTGGTTAGAGGGCACAACATCAAATTGATCCTACATTTGAATAGCTGAGGAAACATAGCTTTGATATTCTTCCTCTAAGGACAAGATCACCTTTATAGTGCACACAAAGTTTTCCTCCTTGAAGTGTAAGATCACCTATTCGAAGTGAAGATTCTAGTATTAAGAGAGCTTTGTCTACTACACCAGTTCAGAGGTATATTATCCCTCCATTCAATCAAGGTAGAATGGCATCTCAACCACCTCAAGGTCTGTGGGGTAATGCCTTTGGTCCCTTGAATTTGATGACACCTTTACATGAACTTCCTCAAATCTCATGCAAGAACATCCCCAAGTTCTATGGAGATGGAAAGCAACATCCAGATGATCATATCACTGCATTTAATATTCTATGCGAGGTTCTCGACGTGGAACATGAGGATGTACCAGTAAGGTTGTTCATTGAAACTTTACAAGGAGTAGCAGCTGATTGGTTCTACAATCTTACTGCCATAACTATCACAAATTAGGCTACTCTTTGAACCAAGTTTGAGGAAATATTCAAGCCCACTTAAGATTCTCACGCCTTGCTGGATCGACTTACAAAAATGAGGAAATAACCACATGAACCCATGCATGATTTTGTGGAAAAATTCAAATATTTGATAACCAAGATTCTAGCTAATGCTCAACCAACACCTCACAATATGCAGTGATTCTTAATTAATACACTGTTGCTAGAGGAAAGTTTCCTTTTGTAGAGATTTAACCTAGTTGATCATGAAGTAGCTCAAGAATTGGCTACCAAGGTTGAAGATGATTTAATCCTCACTAGAAAGATATGGAAGGAGTCAAATAGGAACAAAGGACAAACATCTTCAACCCAAAATTCCATAAGCACCATAGATCCTATGGTGCAAAAGTTACCAAATGAAGTGCTAGCTTTGAAGAAGAAAATTTCTCAAAGTTTACCCAATCCTCATTACAAGGATGTTCCAAGAATAATTTTTACAAATTCTTTGAATTATCTTGGTAATGCTCAAAGGAACCAGAATAGACTTCATGCACCACACTTGGAAGACTTGCACTTGAAGTGCCTCCTACCAATGTAGCAGTGGGATACTGTGAATTTGAGCAAAATGATTTTCCAAAGCTAGAATATCACTCAAAAGATTAAGGCAATCTCTTCCAAGAGGAGGAAGAAGATCCAACTGGCAAGTCTAATATTGGGTATTTGAACTATGAATAAGAATTTGAGCAAGAGGAGGAAATTTTTTCTAATGCTTATTTTGTTTTTCACTCATTCAAAAAATCAACTTGATCATGAACAAGGTGATGCAACCAAAGCAAAGGATAACTCACATTCAACATTTATAATTGCCAAGAGAGGGACTCCTTTTCCAGTTCAACCAAGAGATACAATAGGGAATAAGCAAGTAAGTACTTCAAATCTTCTTGCATCTTCTACTTTTAAGACCAGTGCTCCAATTTCCAAACCCTAGAATGATAATACCCCATCTAATTTGAAAAATCCTTATCAAGCATTTGACATTATAGACCATGCCAAGAAGACTAAAGTTCAAATGTCAAAAGTTGAGCACCTTTAGGCTAACCCAGATCAATTTGATAGACGTGTTAAGCTTATCAAGGATAAAGGTACTCATCCTAATCGAGAGTCTTCCTAGAACACCCTAGTTGTTCCCAAATCGAGGCCTTCACAAAGCAACTTGGTTTCCATTCCCTCATCCATCTCTGGAAAGATTGATCCTTTTTATATCTCCTTGTTAGTTAATAGTTTTAAGTTAAGTAATTGTGTCATTGATTCTGGTACCTCCGATAATGTGATACCGACCAAAGTGGCTACTACTTTGGGTTTGAATTTAACTAAAACTTTTGGTTGATGTTTCTTAATGGAAAACAAGCAAGTGCCTCTTATTGGGAAAATAAAAGAGAGACAATTTTTATTTGCTGCATTTTTGGATAAGATCAAAATGAGTGTCTTGGTAGCTGACATCCCAGCCTCATATGGGATACTACTAGGCATAAATTTGGCAAAGACATTGGGGGAAAATCAATATGGACTGGATCAAGGCTAGAATATTTGTAAAGAGTGTTCTGCAGAAGTTATTTCGAAAAAGGGAAGAAAAGTTTTTTGTAACAAAATTTGATGAACCAAAGGCTCAAATTGTCTTTGAGTCTTCTAGGATGAGCTTTTAGTTTTTGCAAATTGATGAAGTATTTGAGCCCTTGGATAAAGATTAGGTAATTGATGGCTCATCTTCTTCAAATAGAAAAAATTCTTTGGAAAGGGAATCTTCTTCAAATGGAGAAACCTCTTCGGATGAAGAGACCTCAGATTTTGAAACTACCAGTTTAGGGGATCCAAACGATGTTTGGACTATTGAATTTGATGGTAGTTTTTCACCCGCTAGATCAAGAGTGGGAATTATTCTCATATATCTTGAAGGAAAAATCTTCCCTTTCTCTTTCAAACTACAATTTGATAATACTAATAAAACTACAAAAATATTAGGCATTGTTGTTAGGGATGGAGGTTGCACATAAGAAATGGATTAAAAATATTCATGCTCAAAGTGATGCCGAGTTGGTTGCTTGTTAGGTAAGGAAGTTTCACCAAACAAAAATTGAAAGGCGAAGGAATTATCACAATCGTGTTTGGGATCCTAGCATAAGAAATTGCATGATGCATTATGGGACAAAAGAAGAGAACCAAAATGAATGCACAAAAAGTTTGATTCTTTATGGAGAGGACCTTCACGATTCACCAAATTTATGGTGAAAACAATTTTCTTCTAGCATACTAGGATGAGACTCCTTTTTTGTTGCCTCACAACAAACAACATCTAAAGTTCTTCACTTAGTGAAGCGTCAAATAAGTTTGTAAATATTTATACAATTTTTTTGTCTTTTCATGTCTTATTGTGTCACTTGGATCTATTGCCCAATGGATGGATGAAGGCACTTAGAGTATGAGATTCTTCTCCCTTCGATTATTTCAAAGGATGATTGAAGGAAGCTCCCTAGTTAGAGCCAAATTTTATCCTCAAATTTAGTTGGCTCAATTCATACGATAACCCCTACGAAACTTGTTTTTTTCATAGCCTACATTCTCTAAGAATGAAAAATGAGGTTCATTTCGAGTGTTTAGTCTTTTAACCTTTCAAAATTTGCAAAAGGTTAAAAATTGTAAAAGTTCTATTTATAGAGTTAGTCATTTTTCTACATATGTAGGAGTGTTGGAATTTAACTCCCTTGCATATTTTAACACTTTCATATCATATTTCATGCAATGTTAGGAAAATTCTAAGACACTATATATATTTCATGCAATGTCGAGAAAATTCTAAGACACTGCATATCTTACATGCAGTGTCGGGAATTTTTACCACTTATGCATAAAGTTGTTCTACCCCATGTAGGGGTGGGGAAAAACTATGCCCTTACATCTAACATGTTACCTTGATGCAGTGGCTCAAAATTTTCCCGCCTTGACATCCAAACTATCATATCCCATGTAGGGGTGGGGTTTTTCTCCACCTTTGCATCTCAACCATAAGTCACTTGCAGTAGCTCAAAAATTCAGTGCCATTACATCCAAGTTCCTAAGTCACACGTAAAAGCTCAATTTTTCTCCACTTGTGCATTTTACTATCCTTCCCTCATGTAGTATCTCATTTTTTTTGTGCCTCTACATCTTAACTGAAATATCCCATGTAATAGCTCAAAATTTCTCTGCCTTTACATCCAACATGTAGTATCTCAGAATTTTTGAGCCATTACATTTGAAGTTTAATACCCCATGCAAAAGCTTAGAATTTTTTCACCTTTGCATTCAAGCCATCAAATTACTTGCAAGAGCTCAGTTTTTTTGCACCATTGCATCTAAATTGCCAAAACATATGCAGGTCATTTTTTTCCCACTAGTGCATAAAACCCTATTTTTTCTCTAACACTGGAAAATATGATTTTTTGCAGCTACTATTGTATGCCATTTCAATCTTTTGTGTATGGATTCCTAAATGGTTTTGATAAATTTCTTGTTGTTCCACAAATGTCAATTTTTCCATCAAGCAAGAAATGCATTGCAAAATGTTCTTCCCACCAATACAATTATCCAAGAATTTACATCAATGATGTAGAAGAAATTTGAATACGAAGCCTTCTCAATAGCTTCAATTGATAAATTGATGGACATTCAACTCACATAGGATAACCTCAAAGTAGTTTTAGAATGGAATCAAAAAAATTGTGCCACCATCGAGGAATTGATCACAAGTGTTCTCGCCATCTCTAGGCATACCTCAGGTCCTAATGATGAAGAATTCCAAGCAACTATGAAGAAATATGAAGACTTCTTGGGGAAAGACGATGAAGAATGATGAACGTGCATTTGTCACACTTAGAGTTTATTTTCAGCATTTTTTCTTTATGTCATTAGTTGATGACATTTTACATGTCTTTTATACATTTGTAATTACATGTAAAAACAAAGAAGTCCTAAATCAAATCGGACTCTCCTGTTGAATAAGTAAAATTAGTTTAGGTTTTCCTAGATTAGCTCTCAACTCTCCTCTATATATATGAGGGAGTTTATTTGTATTAAGGACATTTTATATTTGGAAGCGAAGCACTACTCATTCAAAAAATATATTGAGATTTGTGTTTAATGTGCATATCAAAAATTAATCAATGAAAGAGCAATTTTTCATCAAACCTTTATTTTGGATCTTGTTGATTATGTATAAGATTGTTCTTATGTCCTAATTACTATATTTTCTTGCAATTGGTTAATTAAGTGGCATTATATTTCATATTTGAAAGGGAGTTCAAATTTGATCATGATAGTGTTAGAAACCAAGATTAGATGTGCAAACCAAAAAATACATTCTACAAGAGAAAAACAAAAAAAGCAAGAGAAATTTACATGAAGATGTGCAAATGAATTGTATTCAGGAATTAAGAAATTACAAGAGATGAATTGCTTTACAAAAGAAAAGTATGCAAAACCTTAAAGGTAAAACCTAATTTTGAACTAAAATTAGCTCAACTAAATAAAGCCTACTTATAAATTAAGTAAACTAATTATTACCTAAGTAAACTTAATAAAGTGTAATTAAATAGTTAATTACACCAACACCCCCCTTAAGTGCAACTTAGGGAGACAAAAAAAGCATGCACCCAATGCTAGGATGAATGGAAGAATGCATGAAAGCATGAATGGGTCTCGAAAACTAGTCCATGTTGTGTACCCATGTACAAATGAAATGCAAACTAAACCAAAATGAGGTAAAGGAGAAAACCACATGGGATAAAAATCATCCCAAAAAAAGCATGCACCTAATGCTAGGATGAATGCAAGAATGCATGAAAGCATGAATGGGTCCCGACAACTAGTCCATGTTATGTATCCATGTACAAATGCAATGCAAACTAAACCAAAATAGGGTAAAAGAGAAAACCACATGGGACAAAAATCCTCCCAAAAAATAGGATGCAAAACCAACTAAGTGATGAAAGATAGAGGAATCCATAAAACCCCCCAAGGACACCATCCATCATGAAGATACATGAAAGAACCCCCATATAAGAGAGGAATAAAGAGACCACATAACCCCCCATAATGAAGTAGCTCTAAAAATATTGAAGAAACTACATCTCCTGAAAGAAGTGAGAGAGAAGAAGCCTCATGAAATAAAATCTCTGAAGGTGAATCAAGTGAAGCCCAAGATGTCTCCACAAAAGCAAGTGTGACCTCAACCAATGAAGAATTCAAATTAGGTGAAGACTCAAGAGAAACCTCCAAAGATGAATAATCAACTAGGTCCTGCTACACTGAAACAAAAGAAACTACATTTGTAGCCATAGAAGTATCAAAAATTGCAACAATAGGTGGAGGAGATGGAATGGACGGCTCAAGAACTAGATCCAAAGTGAGAAAACCAATGTTCAAGAAGCCAAATGTCTCCTCTGAATGATGATTCACACTAGAAGTGTGATGAACAACAACAAGAACAAAAGCACCATCAGAAGCAAAATCTGTAAAGGAATACAACTAAGATGAGTGATCCACCACCCCAATATTAATAACCGCTCTACTCTCCAAGTCTCTGATCATAACCGAATTAGGTGTGAACTCTACAGATCTCCCATTGCCTCCATGTGTGATATGATATATGGAAAGAAGGTTGTTCGTCAAATGAGGAACACACAAGACATCTTGAAAAGTGTTGTCCCCAAAACTAATAGACCCCTTCCTGTAACACTCATGTATGTATTGTTTCCCATCAAAATAGGAGACATAGTGCAAGGCTCAAAGGAAGTGAACATAGACTGTGAAGATGCCATATGATGAGATGCTCCTGAACCTAGAAGCCATCTCCTTGATCCATGACCTGAATAAGCACAAAGAGCCTTGCATATCTGATGAAGTTTGCAAACCAATTGTGCCCTTGTCAGAGTGTTGTGAAGAAGAAGAATGAGGAGAAGGAGATGATGCAGACATCCTAGAAGGCAAATCAATCTGATGATTCTAAAGAAGATGCTTCAGCTCATAATTTCCTTCTTATAACAACTATGTTTTGTATGTCCTTCCCTCTTGCAATATGCACATGTAGCCTTCTCCTTCTTAGATGATTTCCCCTTTGAAGAGGAGGGTGAATTTGAGGACTCCTTTTGTTGCTCATGAGATTTGGAATCCTTTTGTTTATGTTTATTTCCCTTTCCATTGGAAGCCTTTTGATCTGTGTGCCCCTAAGATGCAATAAGTGCCTGTGATGTAGAAGGTTTCAACTTTCCCATGCTAGCCAACTTAGTTTTCTCTCGAGTGAGAGATGAAGCAAATTCATAAAGGGATGGCATAGTAAACCGAGTACCAAGAGCATCCCTAGTGGCATAAAAGGTAGATACAAAAGTTGAATAATCTGGTCCAAGCTTAGAAAAAATGGACAATATGATTGAGAGTCTTGCTTCTGAATACCACACTGTGTCAACTGCAATCTAAGAGACTTGAGTTTTTTGAAGAACTCCTGGATGCTATCAAAATCCCTAGGATTTAAGCCAATAATCTCATTCTCCAACTAGAATCCTCTCATAGTATCCTACTTCCCAAACAAAGACCCTAAATTAGTCCAAATTTGATGGGGTGTAGTGCAAGACTCAACATGAAAAAGAAGATCAAGAGAAATAGACAAACATAATGTACCAAAAGCCTCATCACACCTATTAAACCACTTTCTCTTTCCAGCAACACTTGTAGGTTCAACTTCAATACCCATGGTCACTCTGTACAACCCTTTATGTATCAAATGAATCTCCATTTGTGTTTTTCAACCAAAGTAGTTGAATGGAGTAAGGGATGCAATATTATTTGAATCCATGCAAAAAAACAGAAGTATATACTCTCAATGTAGAAAAAAATCTCTTTCATCTCAAAAAATAGCCTAAATTGCACGTTTCCTAAGAAAATAACCAAGAAAGAAAAAGCTGAGATCTAACAAAAATATCTGGTACTTGGAAAAAAATTCTAGATAATCAAGTTAGAGATCTATGAAGAGGATTGAGTCAATTTTCTGATGCCGTAGAATCATGAAAAACTGATACCTAAGTAAAAAGTTATGCCTCCCGGACTGAAAACAACTAGCTTTGAATTTGACTAGCGAAAAAAACATCAAAATGGAAAAACCCAAAAATAAAACTTGCACCATTGGATAGTTCCCGAACTCAACTTTTTGATGCCTATTTTTTTTGTGAAAAATGGTGTTGAAATGCTCGAGATACACCCGATTTTGTAAAAGTGCTCTAAAAAAGATCAATTTGGCCTACAAGTAGCCCTGGGGGCTAAAAATTAAGCCCCTGATCACAAGTTTGACCAAGGGGCTGGCAGTTGGGGGTGATGAGCCAAGTTTTTGGCACATTTTGATCATGCTTTTATAAATACTTTTCTGTTTTTATTATGCTAAAACAAACATTCAATCTGATTATGGAATAGGACATAAACCTTTTTATGACTTAAATATGATGAGTATATTCTGATAAAAAGTCCCATGATTATTATCTTTAATGTTTTATTAGTTTGATAAATACTTTATGGCTTTTGTGATCATAAAACCTTCCTGCAGCCTCTACTACCAAAACTTCCTGCAGCCATATCTGAAACAATGTTTGTCCTAGTTTAAATACTTAATGAATGAATAAATAAAAGTAATGGATTGTCTTAAATAATGAACGTGTTGAGCTAACCTTCTTCCTTAGGAAAAGATGGCGAGATATTTTGCAGGAACCACGATTGGAGGAAGGGAATTCAATTTCCACTTGAAGAATGAAGACTGGTTCAATAGCAAAAGATGAGGAGACAGTTTCAACTCATCCGCCATGCAAGGAGAGTGTTCCAGAAATCTAGGCCAGGCGTCTTGGAGTTGCATGAATCCAGGATGATGGCGCTTTAAGACTGTTAAACCGATTTGACTTAGTTCTTCCATTGTCATTCATCCCCTTGCTTAAGTTAGTTAAATGTAATAAATGCCTCTCGTTTTATAAGGGAAAGGTTGGTTAGTAGTTAGAATCAGTTTTTAAATAAATAGCTCCTTCTCCTTCAGAGAATGGGCTGAAAGAAGTTGGTACTGTGACACATTTTTCAGTTTCAGAAATTCAGTCAAGAGTTTGTGCTATGTACTTGTTTGCATTGAATCAATAAAGCTTATGAAGTTTTTCACCTAATCTGCTGCTTAATTTTGGCATTACCTGAGCGGGCCCACTTAGGGAACTATCCATACTTTTATTCTGCAAGATAGAATAGCTGTATTTTCTTTCATAGAAGTTAATGTGACTATTCTTGCAGTTGACAGAAATACAGAGTTGTCCACTGTTCCTGCAGCCACTGGGCGTAGAGTAGTTTTATCTTTCAAGTTTTCATTTCCAAGCAAGTTATCCAGTAAAGTTGTTTCCAGTAATTTAAATTTCAGTATGAAGCATTTAGGAATCATGTATGTCTAGAAGGGTGATTAGTGCATATATTGTGCTGACCCATTTCAAGTTTATGTCCCTGGGTTGATGATTAAATGAGATTCTTTAGTGGGTTATGACTGCCAGTTGTGATGTTCAATCCCTAAGTAGAGCAACTTATGTTCCTAGTTATTAAGCTGATTAAAGAACACTATAGGGGGCTGGGGTGGAGCCCCTGGTGACCCATGTGACCTGTGTAGGGGGCTAAATCGGAGTGGCCGGTCCTCCAAAGGACCCTAGGTGTGAGTATTTAAGCCCTCAAGGGCTAGCGCATGATGGTGGCGACGAATGGGTGGGGTGCCGCTTGGTGGCCGTCAAATGGCGTGGTGGTGGCGCTTGACTTTTGAATGAGCCACACTTTTTAAAGCGCATTTTTTATTTTTCATGAAATTTTTGCCTTGAAGTGCGTGTTGAGGAGGCTATATGGCTTCCCTGAAATTTGTTTTTGCCTTTTTTTCAGTTGCTCCAAAATTGACCAAATGACAAGCATTCCTAAGGTTTTTGGCCACTGCGAACACAATGGTGACCTCCATTTTTTTCCAAAATTCCTAGAAAATTATGCTACCCCCAGATGTTGCACAAAAACACCAAACTTGAAACCCTTGTTGATCTGGAAAACTGTGATGAAAATCAACGAAACAAAAGCCAATATTGACTTGTTCCAGCGCTTTGAATCCAATGGAGATGCCCGATCTGATCCAAAACACTCCAAAAATAAGCTCAAGGTATGAAACCCTTGAGGATCCCTGAACTTGCTTTGCAATGAATTTCTCCAAAAATTGAGAAGGGGTTGCAAATCAATGCTCTAATACCATGTTATAAACCAAGATCAAACATGCAAACCAGAAAATACCTTCCACAAGAGAAAAACAAAAAAACAAGATCAATTTGCATGAAGATGTGCAAATGAATTGTATTCAAGAATTAAGAAATTACAAGAGATGAATTGCTTTATAAAAGCAAAGTATGCAAAACCCTAAAGGTAAAACCTAATTTTGAATTAAAATTAGCTCAACTAAATAAAACTTACTTATTAATTAAGTAAACTAATTATTACCTAAGTAAACTTAATAAAGTGTAATTAAATAGTTAATTACACCAACAAATAGTCTTTGAGTTGCAACGTGCTTCACTCTTTCTATTTTACACATCATCATTGAAAACAACAAAATTCTTTGAGCTTTTGTGGGTTTTCTAGTTACGAAACTCACTAGTATCACTTTGATTTCTCTTACATTTAATCAAGTAGATATTCGTCATTAATGCTCATAATAGTTCTTTGAAGAAATTTCATTGTAATTGTTGTAAGAAGAAAAATATATTTTTTTGAAAAAAAAGAAAAGGATGACTATAACACCCAATGGATAAATTTAGTGTATATAATCTAGGTTAGTTACTTGTTTTAAGAAGTAGTAAGAAGGGAGCCTCCCCTTTCTGAGAGGAGAGATTAAAATCTCGTCATAGCTATTGTTGAAATTACCATTTTATAATTAATTAAGTGATTACAAAATATTCACCCAATAGGTTCCATATTAAATACCACCATGTGAAAGAATCATGTGATACAATAGGTCATTGTAAGGGTCATGAGGTTCTTGAATAATCTCTCATTCCTTTATAGTCCACCTATTAAATACAAGCACATTTGATACACATGTTACATGAATCCATAGAATTATGTTACTCGTAATAATCAAGATCAATCATATATCCATGAAATATGAACAATCATACAAATTCATATCACAATCATGTATCAACATGGTTCATTCCAATATACACCCATATGCATCGCAATGTTAATCCATACCTATTTTTTAGTAAATCAATATTCATGTAAATACTACAATTTTACTATTTAAATAAAATCACATCAACTTTAATTCTAACATTCAATACATGTCCACACATCATCTACCATCCATATAAATCATATTTAAATTAAAACAACATTTGAATTCCATAAAGAAATTAATTTGATGTTAGGGTTAGTATAGTACAAGCATGTTTATCCATTGTAAAATATGAGGATTAAATAGGATATGGATTAGATCACGCATCTAAGATAATATAACCATAAGTAATGCTCAATCTATTATAATCATTTATACATTACCTATAAATATATATTAATCTACCAACACAATCTTGTATCAAGGTATCAATATACAAGTCTAGTCATAATTGTATGCAATATAAATTTGAAACATAAAACTAAGGACTCAAAACACAAATATTTTAAATTCTATCTTCAATTTTAAACTACAAACTACAAATTGAAAAAAAATTGAAGTAACAAAATATCAACAAAATTATCAAAGATCATAGTAGACTTGCTCTTGAATGTGTGGATGCTTAATTTTGGAACATGATTTTTGAATTATAAAATTAATGGAGTTATTTTTCTTAGAGATTTGTGATTATCAAAATTATAGATGAAATAATGAATATATAGATTTTCAATAGATGGAGCGGAAAATGGAGATTTGATCAATGATCAAGAGATAATTCAATTGGTTATGAAAATTGTCATTTTGAACTCATGAGAGGATAATAATGACTTTTATTAATTCATTGAATGGATAACTAGATGAAGAAGTTACCAATTTGAAGAATGAGTTATCTTTGGAGATGTGAGAGGATAATTATGGATTTTTTAAATTTATTTAAATAGATAAATAACTCACATTAATTAAACAATAAAATACTATTTAATAAAATAATTAATAATAGATAATTGATAATAATGATAATTAGTAATGAAATAATTGTGTTTAGCTCATATTAACTAAAAAATAAAGAATTATTTAATTAAATGACTATAATCTAATAATTATGATAAATGGTATAATGATAATAATGATTATGGTATAATGTTAATTATAATAATAATAATTTTAATGTCTACAATAACCAATATCCAAAATAAGGTACAATAAGTGTTGTAAAAAGAGCCAACCTTACATAATTTATTAAATGTGGATGGGATTGTAAAAAGAGACCTTACATAATTAATAGTACATATTTGTATGGCTTAACAATTTCGATTTGGGAGAGCAATTGAATGATTGTCCATATCACTTAAACCCTTTGCATATATTATTATCAATATATCAATGTAACACAATGGTATATAATATTAACACATTATTGTATTGTTAAATTTTGTTTTACCTTTTAAGATAAATTTACATCAAATAGACTTTATAAAACATGCAAAGAAGATGCCAAGTAAATTTTGTTTTGCATTTAAGATTTTAAGTAATAACATTAGAAGCTATTTATAAATAAACATATAACACTTGTTTTTCACTTTTCTTGTTCATTATCACCCTTTTAAAGGGTGTTTGAAGATGGTGAAATTTTGAGCAGTGAGATGATTGATGAGGATGAAAAGATCCATATTTTAGTGCTTAAGGTTTTTAAAGTTTTAATTCAATATTTCTCACAATCACAAACAAATCAAACCGATAAGTCTCATCAAACAATGGACAGCTGATTCAGTTCCAAATTTTGAAATATTTTGATACGCGAGTGCTGGTGTGAAATTTTTTACATTGCAAGCTATCTATTGGAAATATATTGAAATGTATGACGGTCCAACCAATCAGGTGTCTACATTGTCTATGTGTTGAGAATATGAAACATATATTTTCAGACTGCACTTCTGTTAAGAAACAATAGACAACTGTTTTAAAAAAAATTCCTACTATTTTCTATTGTGAGTTAAATTGAAAAGAAGCTATTCTTTGGTATGCATAATAATGTTATTGCTGATTCTATTAGACAAGTTATTCTAAAAATAAATGTTCAGCTGTGTTTTTTAAAAAACAATCATCAAGCAACAGCTTAAAGGTTTTACTCTGACATCTTTCTTCAAGTGGCTCTTTTGTCTTCACAACTACAAGTCTGATCAAGGTTCAGCTACAGCAAATTAAAGAGTAAGTCTTATCATTCCAAACTGATAACAGGTTTTGTCAAAGGAAAATTATACGATGTATGAAATGATTGCGACTTCCAGCCTTCTTTTGGCTGTCTTGTTCATATAAACTGTTTGTATTTGTTTCCTTCAGCTATCTGTTAGTAGCTCTTATTCTTTATAAATTCGCTTTCAATCAATATTAAAAAAAATAGAAGTGGAGGTGGCTAAATAAGCTATATTAGGTTAAGGGATAGTGGATGTGGGTGGATTAATTACATTGGAGGTGGAAATATTAGTGATCAAATGGAATGTAAGATGTAGGAACAATAAGTCACTTAAGAAGTGGTGAGCACTATGAAACATAGACAAGTAAAAGGAAGAGAAGACACATGTGGTATGACTAATGAAGGGTAAACGAAGAGAAGAAACATGTGGCATGACTGCTATGAAACATAAGTAAAGGAAGAGAAGAAGAAACATGTGGTATGACTAATGAAGGGTATTATGTGTATAGGTCAAAAGACACCATTTAACGGACTAGTTTCCTTTGACCTATACATAAAGGAGGTTATACCCATAATACATTTATCCCATAAGGCTTAGTTGTGTTCCCAAATTAGCAAGATCAAATGTAAGCATTTGTTTGGAGTTACGTCTTTCCTACACGTGTAACATTGGGCATCACAGTCAAAAGCATTGTCACCATTAAGATAAGTAGTGTTATCAAATATTCAACAATGGGTTTATTAACTTATTCACCATGTTAGGGTTGTGCCTAGGGCTACTTCCTAGTGGAGAGTAAGACCTTGGTATAAAACCAAAAGGACAATGAAAGATAAAACAATGAAAACCAAGAAACATTTATATCTAATATAAAAACCAAACAAATTTTAGACCTAATATAAAAATAAAAAATCAAGCAAAACCCTAAGGGTATGTAAAACAAATCAAAGCAATTAGGTTCACTAGAAATCTAGGGAAGCATGAATTGTATACTATCTAGGGTCAAAACTAATCCTCAAATTCATGGTCATCGTCCTCTGCTTGGCCCTAATCTTCCAGCTTGCAGCCCTAAACTTTATGCTCTTGCTCTAATCTTCCAGCTTGCAGCCCTAAACTTTATGCTCTTGCTCTTCAGACATTGGTTTGCCTGTAAATATTTAACCTAAACGGATAAGCCCCAGGTTCCAGACATGGGTTACATGCAAGTCAAGTGTCCAATGCCCAGGGCAGAAACCTCCTGCCATGTTGTAGATGGGACCTCTGAAGTAATCATGAAATGTTAAAAGGCAGAACCCTCATGCCATGTTGTAGTAGGGCCCTCTGTGGTGATGTTAATGTGCAAGGCAGAACCCTCCTGCCATGTTGCATAGGAGCCCACTATGGTGATGTTAAATGCACGAGGCAGAACCCACCTTCCATACTGTACAAGAGCCCTATGTGGTGGCGTTCAATGTGCAAAGCAGAACTCTCCTTCCGTGTTAGATATTTTCAGATCCTGGCTGTGTGACATGATCATGAATAATTATACTGCTGATTAAATAACTTCTAAACATGCAGCAAGCACGTACAAAATACCATTGAAGAAACCCACAGAGAAGTTCAAAGCACCAACAACCAAAAATTGATAATTAGATCAGAAACAATAGCAAAAGTTAAAACACAGATCAAGACATGAACTATTACTGCAAATAATTGAATAAATGATGCTGTATGATACAGGGAAATTGTCGCACTCAAATCATTAGCTGTCGCCCTATCTCATTTCCAATACAGATTCGTGTCCCCTATATAGGTTCCAGTAAGCTTTGAATTCCATGAAATCGCCTTATAAATTGTTACAAAGGTGGAGGATAAAAGCCTATTGCATGGTAGTAGTGCAAACAATTATGCCTATAAACTATAATAGATGATAGAGGTCCACTGCATGGTAGTGGTGCAATTTATACAGGTTACTGATATAAGGGCAAATTACACAAGTTATTTGAATATTATTTTTTGTTGGATTTGACCGGTACATTTTTATCTCAAGATGACTTCTATGGGTAGTCACAAAATTTATTTCCTTACCTCAATGAAAAGTAATTTACAATGTGCCATTTTCTTTCCTCATGAATGATGGTAATAATTACAAGGTTCCTAGTTGACACAAGCAACTCAAAACCTTTTGTTTAAATAAAATTTACATATGAATTTAAAAAGAAACTAGAGCCACGAGATAAAAAGAAACTAGAGCAGCATATATTCACATCTCTAACTTGATCCTTTACAAGAGGTAGAACAAATTTTGGAAGAGGGCACATTTTTGTGACTCCCATTAGGTAAGAACAAACCTACAAGTACTTGGATTTTAATTCACCTTCATAAAATCTTTTTGAACAGTTCCCAAAGCCCAAAGCCCAAAGTCCAATCCTTTTATCAACTTGAAAGGTTTCCGAATCTTTATATGGAGCATATAAATTTATACAAATATGGTTGTGATATCACCGAGCACACAGATTGTTCAAGTATAACAAACCACAAGATGCAATTTTATACAAATTCAGTTACGATATAAATATATCCGATGACATTCGTTGCAACGAATGAAGTTATCGATAAGTGTGAGAAATTTGGATCAATATGTAGCAAAAAATAGATATTACTTTATTTAAGACCAAGGGAAGGCTCCACACAGATGATTCATATTCATCTGAGAAGAGAATATTACAACGTTACTAGTTTAGGCCATAGCATACTTTTGAGTCCAATTACGTGCAGTAGACTCATACTTCCCTTTATCATTCTTGTACATATGGGCGATTTCAGGAACCAAAGGATCGTCTGGGTTTGGGTCAGTGAGCAATGAGCAAATCGACAGCAACACCTGGATGTGTGTGTCACCATGTTAGTACTAAATTCATCAAAGCACACAATTAATCGAGACAATGAAAAATATATGCAAACAATATTTATAAGACTAGACCTTACCTTGGAAATAGTCAATGCAGGACTCCATTGCTCCTTCAAGATGTCTAGACAAATGTTCCCATTGCTATTGATGTTTGGATGAAACACTTTTGTCCTGAAGGCAACCTACAAAGATCAAAAGAGAGAATTTATCAGAAATAGTGATCTAAGTTTTATTGCAAGTAATTATTTATCTTTTATCTGAAACTCTCTAAATTATTTATCTTTTCCATTTTTGAATTTATTTTTTCAAATTTGAAGTTCCATTTATAATTTTATAAAACTCCCTAACTTTGGTTCAATAGGTTGCCAATATGTCTTCGTCTGAGAAAAATTGGAATACATACTCCTTAATCCACTTAGTACAGCGCAAGCATTGGGATCAAAAAACAAACAGGAGCTAGTTTACATGCAGTCTAATTTGTGCTAATGATTAAAGGAAACGGCATTGAAATTGTTGGATATAGAGCCGAAGTAAGCTGTTTTGGATGCTTTCATTGTCCAACAATCTCTTTTTTGAGGAGTCAAATAGCCAGTAGACTTTTAGTGTGAGTGTCATTAGCACTCCTTGTGGTTCTTCTAATCTACCTGATGCTCTTTATAAAGAGCCATATGACACTGATTTTATCGTTTTAAGTTTTTTAAAGTTTTTTACATTAAACAATGAGTATCTATCATGCCATTTGAGCTTGAAAATTTGTCACTGAAGTAGCATATTTGATTTTTATTGTAGTTTTGATTGTTATATGCATGATATACTGCAAATATGTATATATTTATGATTTTTATATGATTTTGTACAAGAATACCCAAAACAAACCCAACCCTAGAAAATATTGTCATACCAACATAACCAAACCCAAACTAGTAACTTAGTTCTTAGGGGTAAGGGACTGAGAAAAACTGAGTTATTTTTTCATCTTAGCTGCATATGAGAGAGAGAGAGAGAGAGAGAGAGAGAGAGATGTTAATCGAGGCATTGCCACAGTCACAAGTTTGTAGGACTGAAAGAAGAATACCTTTGGTGGCTTGAATGGGTAGTCTGGTGGAAAGTGAATGGTGACCAAAAATACACCTCCTGCATAAGGACTATCACCAGGACCCATAATGGTTGCTTGCCAATGGAACATATCTTCAGCCACAGGGCCTGTTGTGCATACACATTAAAACAGAAATTAGAATAAAAAAAGAAAACATGTAATGTAATTATATTTGTAGGAATACCAAGTTCATGGTTTAATCTTGAAACAAAAAATTAATAAGAATAAAATGGAAATCTGAAATACTGACTCGATCTCCAACTGAACTATTTACGCTGTTGAGTATCCAGTTCAAATGAACATATACAATCACTGTTCCTATAACCACTGTGGGTAATGTTTCGTGAATTAATAGCTTATAATTGAAGCCCTTGTATCAGTATCATTGCCTATAGGGTCAACTCTGGATACAGTGTTCCTCATTATTTTTCCTTCCCCTTCAAATAAGCAAAAGATGGTCTGGGTTCATCTTGGGTATGGAAACTACAGATGATTAATCAATAGCATATATACTCCTACTGTAAATCACATCCAATTTCATTACTTGCAACAGATATACCACCCTATTATAAATCATGCCTTAAGATCATTACTTACAAGATTGGAAAGTTAATAGAACACACCTGCACAAGCTGTATATTAAAATATAATAGATTGCAATGTTAGAAGATGACAACCATGCAACTTGTGGCTTAAAACATCAAGGGCAACCATTTTAGTTTCTTGTATGACTACATACTCATATTTAATCATCACTTCAAGGTAATTTATCAAAACTCCATTAAACCATGCAGTCATTGCATCATGTGCATGAGATATACCTTGAGAGGATGGAACACATGAGCACATTAAAAAATCTTCATGGACTTCAATCCCAAGTTGTTGAGATGGTCAAGTTGGTATAATGTGTCTCAAGGTTCTAGACAAAAAGGGAAAGGGTTCAAATCCTACTCTCAACAAATCAAAACAATCAAGATGGTTGAGTAACACTCAAGTTATTGTATTGAGTAACACCAAATACTCAAGTTATTGTTCTTAGATGAGAGGTATATATGGGATAGGCTATTTCATCGATGTAAAAAAATCAAAATATAAAGTCATAAGGATCTCCTCGTTCCCTCTAGGAGCCCCCATACAACTAGGTGGAGAAAGCATAAATAAATGTAATTCAAAATCATAGACACATGACTCACTAGGTGCTCAACAAACTTGCAAAGTCCTAAGCCAAGTCAAGTCTTCCAAAGCCTACAAAATCAACTACAAGTCTAGGAAAGTCTTTATCAAACTCACCAACCTTTCGAATACTCACGATTCCAGCAGGTAAAACTTGGCTGTGTAAAAATGTCTCATAATTAGAATCACCAACAAAAAATATAAAAATTTAAACCCTAAAGGCCAAAAAACACGTAGTTAGAGTATAATTATTTTTTGGAAGGTTTTGAGTCGAGACTCTTGGAGCTTGGTTACAAATTAAAATTATGAAAAATAGCCTGCACCATGAAGGTCCTTGCGACCTCAAAGGCCTTAATTTGGTCTTAGTGTGGGGACCCCACCCTATATTGCAAGAGGGTTGAACCCACCCAAGTATTACCCCTAGATCTCACAAGGGTTGTTGCTCTCAACCCCCGCTAGGGGTTAGCACCCACAAATTGGTTAGCACCCACAAATTGTTTTAAAAAGAAAAAAATAAAAATCATTTTGGATCATGTTGGATGAAGCAACATTTGTTTCCTTTTTTTGTTGAAATAACAAAACAATGTTTTTCCTATTTTTATGAAATTTTCACTATTTTATTTCTCAAGTTTTTCCCAATTAAAACCCATTTATCAAGGTTTAGAGTTTGGAGTTTGAACACTTGGAGCTTGGTTAAAAACTTAAAAGCAATAAAATTATGAAAAATGGCATGCACCATGAAGGTCCTTGTGTTCTCAGACCTTAATTTGGGCTTGCTGGCAAGGGGCTCACCTTGAATCGCAAGGGGTAACACACCCAAGGCATTGTCCCTAGATCTTGGTAGGGGTGCGGCCCCTCAACTGCCACTAGGGTCTGTCACCCCCAAAACCCCCTCTAATTTTAAAAACAAAAATATTAAAATGTGTTTAATTTATTTGGCTTGAAATAACAATATGGCTTTTTCCCCTATTTAATGAATTTTTCAGCATTTTTTATTTCCCAAGTTTTTCTCAATTTTTATCCCACATAATTGAATTACAATTATGCTTTTACTTTGTCATGTCAATCCCCATCCTAAGTAATGCTATTGTGGCTGCCGAAGCATAGGTCCCCACATAGAGCTGGTACGGCCAAACTAAGTGATGTAGGCTCCTTTCTACCATAGTTCATGACTCCATCCTGTGATTTTTGTATATTATGCCATGGATATATTGTAGATGAGTTTTTCACACAGAATCACTTTAGAATATTTCTATATTTCTAAATCTTGTTTCCTTCAGCTCAAATTCACTTCTGTAGTCATTTGTTTGATGTATACCTGTGTATGTGATCGAAGTAGCTTGTGATATTTTGTATTTCATGTATCTGTAGTTGATTTAGAGAATAGTGGAAGAAAAACCTTAATTTCCTTAAACAATCTCTATGTTTTGTGGTTTTATCAATTTGCCATGTTTGTGCTGAGACCAAGTCCAAGTCCAAAATCAGCCTGCTGAGTCCAAGTCTGGTAACTATGGTCAAAATGATCCCTTGTTCCCACAAGGAGCTCCCATACAACTAGGAGAAGAAGGCTAGGGAGGGACCTAAGAAAAACCCTCTACGCTTCAGGTTTAATATACCTATGTTTGGTTACCTTTTGATTGTAATGAGCTGCAAGAATGACATTTTGTTTTATTAATAAAATTTTACTCATTCACTGATATGGAAAAATATTTTTATAAAAGGAAGCACGTTAGGCCAAACTCTGCTTGTGCAACAACATTGTTCCTTAAATTTGTCCCTATCTGGTGATCTATCCTGTGTGATTGAATAGTGATGAAACTTGAACCATGCTCGGGGTTTATATCTTGTGAGTCCCTAAAAGTCAGATTTGTTCTCTGCCGAATAATAGCTGGTTAAACTTCACTTGTAGAGAAAAATTACTTATGTCCAAAAATAAACAAAAAAGGTCAATGGGCCTGGTTTACACCAAGCAAAGTTACTCTAGCCAACTAAAAAGTGAAAAACTAATATTAAGCACATCCATGAGCAGCATATGTTCACTGGTGAAGGGTCCATGCTGAAGGTGTGATGGGAACTAATATGGGTATCTTCATACACTCTATCACAGGTTGTCAACAATATGTTGACGATCAATGGCTTCACAAGTGCTGCAATCAAAATTACTCAAGTTGAATACTACCATGTAAATGAGATTAAAAAAGGGGAAACTTTGATAGCCTTTAATTTCTCAGTGCTAATCAAATTGCACTCACCTGTCATCTTTACAAGGAAAAGCTCATACTTAGCTCAGATAGGACAAATACTATTGCCAGGTAGGCAGATGGTCTCAACCTTACTATTTGTAGAACTGGAATGATTCCTCTTTGATGAAATCCCCCGGGTGCCGGTATCACTTGCAAGGGACCAGCTTCTACTCATATTCTTCTGGGAATGTGGCAATCTAGTGGGTGTGTCCAGTAGCCACGCTTTGAAATCAGACAGTGTACAATTATTGAGCGTGTGTTTGAGTTCGTCTGCTTCTCACCAGCGCAAAATCTCCACAACTCTTTTTTCGGTGGATACTTAAGATGAGGGGCATGCCCGCTACGGCGAACTCCCAAGATTTAGTGACAAACCACACCCCTCAAGACTAAGTTAATTTAAACGAAATATATTAAATAAAGGTACATAATCTTTTTATAAAGGAACCTGGAGACTTTCAATGGTTCCAATTTGGGTTTTTTCTGGACTTTCACAGAAACCCAGTTATGTGATGATTTATCTGTATTCAACTGTGTGGTTTCGTGTCAATCTTCATCGACACATATTTCATGACCATGAATGGTTCATAGCACCCATTCCATCTAAGAGGTAATCATGGGGTGAAGCACAGAGACTTCGTGAGAGGAGCCCAGTTCCTTAGATTTGTAGGCCAAACATTTCTTTTGCTAAACTTTATAATGAACACCAGCAATTTCCAGGTGGAATACAAACCTGGGACTACACCTTGGCAATTGCTCCACCTAACAACACAGTCAAACTCGAATGAAACTTACTGCAGTAAGGTCTTCACCTTTACAAATTTTACAACGGAGCCTATACTATATGCACAGTGAAACCCAATAAATGGCCACACCCTTTTCTCTAGAAAGTCAGAAATCATATCATATACTATATGGAGAGTGAACCCCAATAAATTACCATTACTCCTTTCTGCAGAGCCCATCTCATGGCCATAGTCAAGGAAACAAAACTAACAGCTACTAACATATCAACCAACAAATCCCCTTGAACCTCAATTGTGACACAGGACTTACTTCAAAAAGGGCTGAGCAGAATTTCTCATATAGCAAACAATGAATCCCCGCGAACCACAACAAATTATGTTGCCATAAAAACACAGAAGTTGCTTCAAACAGGACTGAGCAGTACAGATGAAAGCAGAATAACACACACATAAACCCAAAGTAAGAAAATCCGCAGGAATCTTAAAAAACAATCATATGACATAAACTACCTGCACTGCACGAAGTGGGCGGATCTCTCTGCAGGTCCTTCAATTCCTTGAGTATGCGTTTGGAAGCCATTCGAGCAATCGTGAATATCCCAGAATGAAATCGGCTTCAGCACAATGAAATCTGAAATCGGCTTCACCACAATGAACTACAAATATGATTAAGGCCTATGGTGGTGTAGGAAACAGTTGGACAATTATCCAGCCGACTTGTGTATCACGGTGAGGAGATAACGGGTACAAATACAACATTGGACGGTAAATTGGAATAAATTGTGGGCCCTGCTCGGTTGGAAGGCAAATCAACCCACGGATTCGATTCAAACGAAACCATAAAAGTTTTTTTAACTTCAGTCTTCAAATTTTTCTTTAGGGTCAAATTCAAGATCAAATCTAACCCGGGTGAAAGCTCCTCTACGCGTTTTTAAATTTCTTCTGCAAGTAGACTTTGGTCCACACACGTGTCGGTGGAGATGCGAGCAGGCAGCTGGATTCCTTTCGTTGTGCTTCGTGCTTTTCTGGTGTAACGTAAAGATTGGGGAGAATATTAATGGAGCGTGAAGTGACATTGAGATTCGCGATCGTTGGAAAAAGCTGGAATCTTTCGGATTTTATCTCCACCTTTCCAATTCTTTCACGATGCCCCAATTTTTTTCTTGCGTAGAAAATTCTAAATTGTTTTGGAAAATTCCAGTGTGCAGAAAGTGGGGTAATGCTTTAATTGATTCGTCCTCTCTGGACATAATTTATTTCTCTTTACCCCTCGTTTACGCCACGATATTTAGATGACATGGCTTTGATGAAATTTGATTCTTTAAGCTTGAAAGCAAAGATAAGAGGGCACAAGTCAATTGGTCGTTGGTTCACGCAGTATTATCACCATTGATTTCTGTGGGTACAAAAGTTATTTTTTTTAAGCATTGTTTGTCAGATGTTCTAGAAGGTATTAATTTTTTTACAGTCCATCAATTAGATAATAATAAGTGAGTTTTTAGATTCAACTGTATATATTTTTAGATCAATATTTTCTCCTCTTTCTAATGATGGATCACATTGACCGAAACTCATTTAAAAATATATTCCAAAAATTCACTTATTATTATCTAGATGTTTTAGTGTTCTATATGTAATTTTTAAAAATTATTTTCCTATCTTAATTAATCAATTTTTTTTATGTTTATGGTTTTAAATATGATTTTTTTGTTTGAGTTCATCTTTGCATAAATGTTTTTTATGTGGATACATTAAATATTTCAATCAATATAGTCCATACTTAAAATTAATATATCATGCTACTGCTAAATGTATCACAACATTAAATACTTCAATCAATATAGTACATATCTAAAAATAATGTATTGTGCTAGAAGTGAATGTATCTCATATTCAAAATAAAATTAATGTCGTAAAAGTGAAGCAATATTTATTGTAAATGGTCAATCATCTTGATGTTTAGGTGAACTTTTATGATTAATTAATTTGCAATGTTGATGGAAAAATGTGATTGGTTGTGGAATTTATCTTGTAGCTTTCACGCATGTAACATTTAAAACCACAATAAATAATGATCCATACTTAATGTCAAAATCAAACCAATTCAATGTCATGTAAATTAGAAAATATTTCTTCTAAACTATAATGAAGTATGGTTTGCAAAAACATTAAGTTGTAAATTTATTCATAAATGAAGATGTAAATACTCAATGATTTGATATCTACATAAAATACCAAACAATTGCATTGGTTGTCGCTATCCTTTCTTTTTAAGAGAGCATTTTTTGCAATACAAATTTGTAGTTATTTCCATAAGAACCTTTGATATTAATGTTTTTTTTCGTTTAACACCTAACAAAAAAATATTGTCTATATGATTTGATTTGTGTTCATACCTTTTATAAAAGTCCACTTTGGCATAAATAGGGTTGATACTAGCAAAGGTTATGAAATTTCATGTAATGCCTTTTCTAATTGTATTTTTTGGAAAGTTTCTTCAAATGGTTTTCTTTGAGCAATGCTATTGACATGCCTAGTTATTACTTGCATGTTTTACATACATGTCTATGAGGGCAATTGTAATTTTAACATTTGTAAAAAATACCATTCCCTTTATACTTTCATGTATGTGCATACCCTATTCCAAAGTGCATTTTTCCATACACAAAGAGGATATTGCCAAAAATTGTGGATTTGACTTTATAAAAAGAGGATACTACCAAAGATTGTGGAATTTGGCTTTAACACTTGTCAAAAATATCATTCCCTTTATACTTTCATGTATGTGCATCCCTTGTGTAGACACCTAAAATTGACACATCATCATTACTTGACTATTTCTTCTATAATTGAGTGATTATAACCTTAATTTTTCAATTAATTATCTCATTTTCATCCCATTAGTTAAATAAAATTTTATTATTTATTTAATAAATTACTATTCATTACTATTCACTCGCACATATTTCTAGCTTATAACATGTAATCATCTTCCTATATTCCACATATTCTTAAGTCCCATATCCCTTCCCAAAAAAATAAATAAATATTTCATTTATTTAATATCCCTACATTCCTCCACTTTTCATTAAGCGGTATAATCCACTTAGCCCCTTAATCCCCCACTTGCACAATCTAATCCTAGTCAACTCGTCTCAAATCATCCACATACCCACATGTGTACAAAGGTATGGACATTTCGTATACATGGAATGAGCCTTTGTACATGTGTCATGGCCTTGGTAGCATGTTGCATGGGTCAAGTCCTTACCCATACCCCCAATTCAATTTTGAATTCCCCCAAGTACCATTCTCATCTTGTCCATCCACTTCTTCCAAGGAGAATCTCCACCATTGATTCTCTCCTTGATCCCTCTCCCTCTGTCTCTTCCAACCAAATGCAGACACTTGTCCTCCTCTCATTTCCCCATGGCTATCAACCAATATGAGCCATTGATTTCTATTGATCCTATCCATCTATTCCATACGCCAAAAATATATAAATTGGCCTCACCTCAAGTCGTTTCATTCATGATCTTGAATGCAACCTTTTGCTACTAGCATGAGTACTCACATCCAATCACCCATTAGCACAACCACCTCACCATGGTTCAACAAGGGTTGGTTTTGGTAAAATATTTCATATTTTTATCAATGTTTGCTAACCTTTATGATTAGTCTAATGTTGTTTGTGTTTTGAGTAGAGTAGGTTGATATTGCTTTAATTCACTCTATTAGGCTTAAAATTGTATGCACACACCCTATTCCAAAGTGCATTTTTTCATACACAAAGAGGATATTGCTAAATATTATGAAGTTTATAAAGCATTTTCAACAAATCTATTTTTGTGCATATCTTGCAATCATAGTAGTCAATGATAAAATCTCTATTGAACAAGTCTTGTGTCTTGTCTATGTTGGAATAATTATTTTCATGCGATAAGGAATTCTTCAATGTAACAACCCTCTTAGGTTGAACCCAAAATTTGTATATATTTTTAATTCTAATTATATATAAAAAAAAACTTATTATTTCATCTATATACTCAAGCATTCTTGTATCCATATGGGATATGTATTCATCTATCCATGTGGGACATATATTCTTCTATCCAATCAAGGTAGACATCTATTCAAATGGGATAAGCATCTATACATGAGAGATATTAGGGAAATCTATGGTATTAGTCAATCACTAAAGACTACACTTCCCTAATGGAAGTGCACTGAGGTCGCTATTATTCAAGAGTATGTAAATATTTAATAGAGCTTGAGTTTTACCTCAGAATTTGGCTTAAATCCTCAAAGAGTCAAGCAAATCCGTCCATTGGATTTTTTTGAGTATACAAAGAGTTTTATTTTTATCTTTTGATTTAGTTAAAATATTTAACCAAGTGATTTATTCAAGTTATTTAATTAAGTTATTTAAATGTTTAATATGAGTTGGTATAACCGATCAGGTTAATTTTTTAAATTTTTTTTACCAACCTTACTTGAGAAAACATGCATTCAATTTGGGAACTTCCTTCATTTACTCAAACTACCAACATATCATATTCACAAGATCAAGGTGTAATATATGTAGCCATATTTTCATGTGAACTATATAGAGTGGGTATGTAGTCCTTTATAGGGCCCCTTTTCCCCAAAAATTTCCTCTTCAATTTTTACCCACTAAAGGAAGTGTTGATTAATGAAAAACTTTTTCATTTAAACAAAAAATGTTGATGGTTTAATTCTATAAATTCATACGCTAGTTTGAGCACAAATTATTTGTCATCCTAGGGTGATGATCTACTTATTTCTAAACTTTTGTTAGTTTTAAATACCTAAGGAAAATTTCTTGTTCACTCAAATTTTATAAAATAAAAAGATGCCCTTATTTCTTCTCAATGATTTAAAAGGATGATGCCACATATGTCATTGTTGTAGTTATGTTAGTCTATAGATATAATATTTTAAAAACCAATGGTTTGACCTATAAACATGAACCAAAGGCATCACTAATAATGAACACTATAGATGGCTTTGGTATTTATAACTTGTTTAAAATTGAATAATAAAATAGTAAAAAATATAGAATACTTAGCAACTGATTGATATAATTATTGAAATTGTGTATTAAAATAAAAATTTAAAGCAAATGTTATTGTTATTAAAGGCACTTACTAAGATTGATAAAATAATGATTAATTTTGTTCTTATACTTAACATGTAATTATTCTAAATCAGTTTAAATTCATCGATTCAATGAATACAAATTAAAATCCACTTTAATCATCCATTAAATAAATTATGAGTATTATTTCATAAAAATCCTATGTCTTTGACAAATTTTCTTGTTTTATCCTATGGGTATCAATGGTACCATGCGATTTCAACTTGAATAGAATGTGGTATGAATACATAATCATGAGGGATGGCTATCATGGAGTTTATTTAATTTTAAATAAATGGCATTTCTTAATCGAACTATTGTTGTATCTAACCTTCTTCATTACCTAGATATTCTAGTGATAATCTCCTTTATATTTGCATAATTAGTTCTAAATTATTACTAATTATATTATTAATGAATAATTATAGCATATCTTATTTTTGATACTCAAGATAACATATTCTAGCACCTATTGTAATCAACTAGGGGTGAGGAGCCCATAGTGGAGCATCGTACCTTTGGGTTTTTTAATTTCATATCATATGATTTCAAATCAGTCCCAATTTTGTACATCAATTTATTTGGCAACTCACCTGCTTAAAAAAATTAATTTTAGGGTCACATCATCAAATATGATGCCACATCAGCATGCTTTTTGTTGAGGTATCCAAAAACTTCAAAAACCACATCAAGACCCAATAGTGGGGCACCAAGTCATGTGAATATGTTTCGTTGATGTGGCATCACATGATTTGTCAAATTGTGTACTTTATGGATGAAAAATGTCTTGTAATTGGATATTAAGGTGCTTCATTGTGGGGCCCATTGAGGATTACTTCTATCCCCACTATTGGTCTTCACCCCACTATGGGCCCCTCTCCCCTAGTTTTATAGGTTGCAAAGTAAACAAAGGTTGCGATTGAGTTCAGTGGCTTCCGTGATGGTGGGCTATGGGATTTGAACCTGCTTGAGCCTTTCAACAACTTACATGCCAAGGCTCGATTGTGCATGTGGGCGGTGTGGTTTGGACGCCTCCTCTCCTCCCTTAGAAGCTTGGTTGGCAATGTTTGTGTGTATCTTTAGTGTTATTTATGTTTGGATTTCTTCGGTGGGTCATGCCTAGTGGGATTTGGTTGGGCTTGATTTGGCACTAGAGTTTAGAATGTTCTAATACTACTGGGTGTTTGAAAAAAATCTTGGTTTGTAAGTTTATGGGTTTCTAAGCTTCCTTGTCCTTCTTAGAAAATTGGGTTTGCAACACTTGGTAGCCAGAACATGATTTGGAGGTTGTTTTGATTGCCAAAGGTTTCTTTTTTATTATGTTTACAAGAATGACAAATAGACACAACGCCTTTGAGGGCAAGTTGTATTTTCATAATCAAGTGAGTTTATTTATCAAGCTTTGACATGTTGGCTTCAACCCAATAGAGGATCTCCCCTCCCAAATCCCTATGTAGGTTTGTCTCCTTAGGTTACCTATGGAATTATGGAGGCAATATATTCTTCAATCAATTATTGTTGTTCTCAGGAAACTAATTGACCCTTCTCATCAGAATCTTGAAATAAAAGTCACTACTTGTTCCTATATTTGTGTTGAGATAAACCTCAACAATCATTTGTTAGATTCTTTAGAGATTCAATTGGGGAATATGAATTGGATTTAGCAAATAGACTATGAGACACTCCCATTCAAATGTCATATTTTTCATGAGTATGGGCATCTTTAGAGAGGTTGTCCAAAATAGGTTCATGTTCATCCTACTCCCCAACTGGGAGCATCTAGGGGAAAGGTAAGTGGAAATGTGAAAGGAAACCTGCTCTAGTCTTTAATGACCAACCCAACTCAAATGGTTTTATTTCGATGAAGTCTCACAATAGTGGAAAGGCAACTCTTAGACCAAAACATGCCTCCCTTATGGGACAATATGGTAGCTATTTTGATGTTTTGGAAAGCTTTGAGGATGTGTGTATTATGGATCAAGTTAGGTCCAATCCTAACCAAGAGTGGCATACGCCAAATTCTAGTAACATGATACCTATTTATCTAATTCCTCTGGCCGATCTACAAGATAACCTATTGGTTGGTAAGTATTTTATCCCTGATTTCATTGATAAGACTACTAAGGATCAAGAAATTGGTGACACTCAAGAAAATGGGGTAAGTCTTATTCCTTTGGATTTGGTTCAAAGGGAGTCAAAGAAGATAATGAAAAGTCAAAGATTGTATTTGATTTTCAAAATAAAGAGGAGATGAAAAAGAAAGGCCCTCTCATATTAGGGCTTCAACAAAAAGCTATAAAAAAAGAGCACGTGAAAAGGGACCAAAAGTGAGAAGGAAGAAAGATCGAGACAAGGTTAAGCTAATTGGATAATCTTTGGTGGAATCAGGTATCCTAAAAACTATTGGCACTCATTTCTCTAACCATTTGAAATGATTGTTTTATCCTAGAATGCTAGGGATTTGAGTAGTGCCCACCTTTAAAAAGTTACTTAAGATCTTATTTGGGCACATAGGTCGGATATATTTTTTATACAAGAAACTAAGATGACTATGGAAGATATGGTTGGTATTTATTCCAAAATTTGGTATAGTGGGTTATTATTTGTGTATTGGGGCTCTTGGAAAAACTAGGGGAATGACCTTCTAGAATCCTCGTAGTATTCTTGTAGCCTGGAGCTTGGGGAGAAAAAGATCAATTTCATTGGTGGGGACCTACTTTTATTTTTAGGATACCATATTGCTCGCTAATATTTATGCACCCTCAAATATTGCAAGTAAGGCTCTTCTTTGATCTCACATTAGATGTGTTAGGCCTCTCGTTGGATTTTAGCAAGAGATTTTAATACAATAACCATTTTTAATGAGAAAAAAGGAGGTATTGATCACCTTGCCCCCACCTATGCTATGATACGAGATAATATAAAATTTCTTGATTTGGTGGATGTGGTCCCTAGAAATGGTATTTTCACATGGGTTAATAAAACATGTGTGTCAGATTCAATCTTTTAATGTTTGGATATATTTTTGGTCTCTAATCATTGGATTGGGGATATAAATATTTTAGGTTGGAAGGTCTCCAACTATAGACCTATTAAATTCTTCTCTTATGTATTTTATTGTCCTAAGAGCCTTCCTTTCAATTTTCAACTTATGTGGCTTTGGGACTCAAATTTGTTTAATCATGTGAAGAATTGTCGGTTAGAAGGTAGGCTTGGATATGGAATTGAAATATTTTCTTTTTCAAAAGACTTCAATTTGTGAAATATAAGCTCAAAAGGTGAACATTATTTTGGAAACATTTTCTAGAAGAAATTGGAGCTTTAGAAGTAGATTGAGGAAATTACTTTTTAGATTAAAGAAGAGGGCATGATTGTGGGTTTGTTGAAGGAGGAAATGACCTTCTATAAAAATTTAGATAATTGGGAGCTCATGGAGGAAATTTTTTGGACATAAAAATTGAGGATTGGTTGGCTACATGTTGGAGATAGGAACATCGAGCTTTCTTTCATAATTCTATGAAGGACCAACAAAGTGGGAATGCCATTTCTTCCCTTATGTCTGATCAAGGAATCCAGTTGTCCTCTTTCTAGGAGATCTCCATAGAGCTTGTTTCTTACTTCTCCTATATTTTCATACACCAATATCCCCATGCTTTGGACGAGAGAAGGCTTGTTCTTGAATACATCCCTTCCTTAGTCTCTAAAGACATGAACTCATTTCTTTTGGAACCCATTTATTTGGATGATTTGGAGAAATTTGTGTTCCAAATGAAAAGGGAAATCTCTTGGTCCTTATGGTTTCCCTATAGATTTCTTTCAAAGATGTTGGAATATCTTGAAGTATGTTATTTTGGAGGTGGCTAGGGAATCACAAATAAATAAGTAGATGCTTAAATATATTAATAATACCTTCTTAGCTCTTATTCCTAAGAAAGTGGAAGCTACATGTTTAAATGTTTTTCAAACTATCTCTTTCTATAATGTTTCTTACAAGATAATTTTAAAAATCATAGAAAAAAGATTAAAGACATGTCTTGGGCCTCTTATCTCTCAAGAACAAGAAGGGATGGGTAGGAAGATCGTAGATGGTATTATAATTGCAACTAGAGTTTTTCATTTTATGGTGGCTTCTAAGGAGAAGGCTATGTTCATTAAGCTTGATGTGTCTAAGGCATATGACAGGGCTAGTTGGTCCTTCCCATGTGATATCTTGTTATCTTTTTGTTTTATCTCTGGCTGGATTGATTGGGTTATGATTTGTGTGTGCTCATCCACCTTTTTTAGTTCTTATTAATGGTATACCTTCAACACCTTTTCTTGACATCTAGATGTTTAAGATAGGGAGATCCATTATCTCCCTATTTATTTATATTGATGACTATAGGTTTCGGTAGGTTCTTGCAACATCATAAGGTAGCTAGAGCTATTCAAGGTTTGTCTTGTGGTCATAATATTGACTATCATACTCAATTATAATTTTTTGATGATATTGCCTTGTTGGGTGTGGTAAATTCGATCGAGGCAACAAACCTTATAAGAATTTTGGATATATACTTGGCAGACTTGGGACAAAAAATTAATGAAGAAAAATCAAGTATTTACTTCAATATGTTTGGAGACTATTTAATGAATTGTCGATATTCTCAATTTCCACATTGGGATTCTTCCTCTAAATTATCTAGGAATCCCTCTATTTTTTGGAAATCTTAGAAGAGAGCATTGGAATAAATTTTCTGTGAAAGTGAACAATTGGAATTTTCGTTGGTTATCTTTTGGCAGCAAGGTAATCTTGCTGAAATTTGTTTTACATGCCTTTCCTATCTACTAATTTTTTTTTCTTGTGGCTCCCAAAAGCTTCCTTAAGTAATTTGATTCCCTCTCTAGGAATTTTATATGGGCTAGTAATCTTGAGTCTAAAAATGGAGCCTCATGATTTTGGATAATGTGTGTCATTCAATGAGGGTGAGAGGCCTTGGTCTTTGACTCTCTCAATTCAATTGTCAGGTTTGAGCTACCAAATTATTTTGGAGGTGGTGCGAGAATCCTGAGTAGTTGTGGGCTTGGATTCTCAAATTCAAATATCTGGGCAGAGTGCCTGATGAAAATTTCCCAAGAATGTATCTAAGTGGAAAGGGGTAAATGATCTGGAATACTTTGAAGAAGGGTGTAGAGGTTATTAAATAGATTATTTTCTAGATAATTAATCAAGGTAATAAAGATTTATTTTTGGATGATTCTTGGGACAATCATCCTCCTATAATTTCTTCTTTTCGTCATCTCATTTCCCTTCAAGAGGCTCTCCTTACTACGGGGTGGCATCATGTGGCTAATATTAAACTTGTGACCTCTTCAAGTAGAACCTTGCTTCATGGATGGAAGGACCTTGATCTCTTCTCTAGAGGGTGTTCCCAAGAAGATACAAAGGTTCTCACTTCTATTCTATCCAATAGGTTTTGTTATCCTTCAAAAGATTTATATATTCTTTCTTGGGGCCTTAGTCCTAAAGATGAATATTCTATCAAGCTTGGATATCAGGTTTTGGAGATGCAAAATGGTAGGCAGGTCAAATTCCTGAGTTGGGAGAAAATCTCTATTTATTTGATTGGTGAGTCAAAACAAGTTCCTTACTTGGGACAAAATTTGTAAGAGAGGGTTTCAGGGGCCTTTCATGTGTTCTCTATGTGGTGTAAATGAAGAAGATGTGAATCACCTTTTCTTCCATTGCCCCTTCTCATTTGATATTTGGAGCCTTTGGTGGCAGATGTGGAATAGACCCAATCCTCACTCCACCTCTTTGATTGATTTTTGGAATAGCCTGAGGGGGATCTAGCTTCAACCTCATTTCTTTTAGCAACTTGGGATATTAGTCCTCTTTCATTATTTGGAAATTATGGTTGGAAAGGAACCAACACATTTTTTCAGGAGGGAAAGAAGGGGGATTGTATGTATGTTTGGCTAAAAATTAAAGGTATGATCGAGGAAACTATCGAGGAAAATTTCTTTGATGATGGCACTCTATCCTCCTCAGATACTTAGGTGCTTACTCTTTTGGATATCTCTATTAATCCTCACTCTCTTCTTAGGCATTTTCCTTAGCCTCAACCTCGAGCAAGAAGGTGAATCGGTTAGATAAGTGGTGTCCTCCCTTTGGAGATTTCCTTAAAATTAATACTAATGACTCCTCTAGAGATAACTTGGGTCCTATTGGCATTGGTGGTGTTGGTTGTGACTTCACTAGTTATGTTTAGTTTTTCTTCTCTTCCTCCTTGGGCTTTCACTCTAACAATGTGATGGAAGCCTAGGCTATTGTTTGTGGTCTTGAGAAGGCTTATGTTGGTGGCCGACTTAAATTTTTTTGTGAGGTTGATTCTTTGATTCTTTCCAATCTCCTAAATAAAATAAACTTTATTGATTATGCTTGAAGGTTAGCTAGGGTGATCAAAAAAATCCTTCAGTTAGCTTCTAAGTTTGAAGCAATCTCCCTTAATCATATTTTGAGAGAGTGGAATAGAGCTCCAAATTGTTTGGCCAAAATGGGCTTTTGAGGAAGAGAATGGTTGGATTATGGATAATTGGAGGGATTTTTCTCAAGACTATTTGCATTTGCTTCTTCTAATTATTGATGAAGATAAGATGGTTTGATACTGAAGATCCTTGTTGGGCCATTTTGCAGGCCTTATGGTCCTATTGGAAATTGTTATTCTTGGGGAGATGGTTTTGTAGAGATCCTATGTGGACTCTCCTTTGTCTTTGTATTGAGATGGAAATGACCATTTAGAAGTCTTTTTGGTTCATTTTCATGTACTTGAATTTTCTTTAATATATCCTTCTTTTTACCCTCCAAAAAAAGAAAAACTATATTTATTTATTAAATCATTTCAATACAACTAGTAAATTTTGAAGATCCTTCAACATAGCTACCTTAATAATACCCCATTTCCAAAAGTAATATATTGATTTTTAGGAAGAAAACATAATGCCAACTTATTCATTATCCCATTTTTACAAATAAGATAATATAACTTAAAACATTATTTCAACATCAAAGGATTAACTTTATGAAGTTGAATAGTGAAAAAGCATGAATATCCAATTAAGTATCTCTATATAATAAAAAATATAAGATATTTTTTAAATAAGGTATTCACATCCATCAACGTATTGAGAATATAGGAATTTGTTATATAGTGTAGTTGCAAAAGATCAAGTAAATGGTAGAGTGACCATCCAAACGAACCATACCACAAGAATGCTATAAATATATTCTCCCCCATAACTTGAAAAAAACTTTGCTCAAAGTGTAGTCTTCTAAGAGATTGCTACTTCTTCCAATTTGAAAACCTAACATGAAGGTTATCTTAGTTTAAATAGTGACATTATCAAACTAGTTAACTTTTAGCCGACCTAAGAGAGTCGTATTCACTCTAGATAAGTCCACACTTAAGGGAAATTTCTATTTTTGTCTCAACTCATGTGGTTGAGACACGTGTTCTTACCTTTTGGATGCATATCTCATGTGCATGACATATCAGGTACACTTTTATATACACATGCAAGGTGGTTAGAGTCTTGAACCATATTCTCACCTTATCCTTGTCTTTATATACAAAATCCTCAATGTATATTCTTCATTCATCTTTTATGATAGTTATTTGGCTTATTTTGGACATATTTGTTTATAGAATTTGTAAGGACTCACTAATTTCTAGTCAACTTGGTGTTAGTCACACAACTTAGAGGAAGGGTTCCTAATTGAACAATCCACTAAACCCTTGCAAAGACTCCATTAAATTATCAACCAAGGATTCATAAGCTTTTGATGATGTTGGCACTGTATGTGCATTCATAGAATCTACATGGCCTATATCATCAAGTATAGGTGGTTTACACATGTGTAAGAGAACAATAAAGGCTAGAAAAGGAAAATAAAGCATAAACTACAAAACAAGAGAAATAACTTAATATGCTACTGATGTTGTGGCTACCTTTGGCTTAGCACTATAATTGTTTAATTGTTAAATCTAAACTCTACAATTTCACCAACACATTTAATTCTTACTCCTAACTACTTGACTCACTTTGAAAGATGACTCAATGATGCATCACAAAACTTAAATCTTGAGAAGTTAAAACATCACTCATGTGCATGTAATGAAGAATTTATTGAAATGAATGCAATAATGTAAACATCTAAATTGACAACAGAAATGAAGGTGGGTGAATAGTACCTTGAATGAACCTTTCTCAAGTTGTTGTGACCATAGGGGAAACCAAATATGTGATACTCAATTCAACTAATCATAACAGTAAACTGGAACATATTTATTGCTTATAACTGAAATCTACAATCTAACAAAAATCTTCACAGATATCTCATTCATAAATGTATAACAAAAAACTAACAAAGTTATTGTTTGTGAAATAAAACTATAACTATCAAAATATATCTTTCAACTAATATGCTCCTCAACCATCGATCCAACTATATAGGTTTGGGAGGAGGTTTATTTGTATAAGGACTTAAAACAAAAATTGAATGAAGATTTCCACTCTCCTTGAAAATAGAGAGAGATAAAGTCTTTGCAACTAAAACTATAAATGAAAAAGATAGAATAAGACAAATAGGTTTTCAACTTTGCTTTAATGACATGAAAAAAATGTGCTCTATACAAACAGTCACGCTAGTTTCCTGATTACTACAAACTTCTTCTTTCCTCCATTGTCTTATAGAATACTTTGATGACTCACAATTGACCACTTCGATGATTGCTTCCATAATTTCTACAACTGTCACATTTCTAGAATTCTTGGAATCTCCCCTACAATCATCCTAGACTCCTTTGGTTGCAGGTTGAGTTCTCCAGTTGCTATGGGTTGTAATACTTCTAGTTGCAAGGAGTTAGTTTCATCTAAAACATACCATTAACAAACATGAATTAAAAATATATTCACAATGAATTTCATACACATTCACACATCCATCCATGCAAACATCATCATATCATAATCATATTTCCACTCATCAAAGTTTGGTTTGGATGGCATAAAAGATATAAAAGGTATATAAGTGTAGCATAAAAAAAAGTAACCCCTTTTCACACTTAATCTAGGAATGAATAATTAATAATAAAATGAACTTAATTATGCATTATTTAGGGTGTTTTAAAGCATTTCTTTACACTTTCACACTAATATAGGGCTTTATTAATTAATTGAGGTCAATTTGAGCTTAATTAGCCCCTTTAATTCAAATCTAAGCCTAATTTATTACATTTTTCGAGGGATAAATCTCGACACTCTTAAATAAAATTACACAAAACTTAATTTTGTGAGGAATGTATCCTAGGATAGTGACCTAGGACCCATTCACCACCTAGCAAATTGGTCCCCACTAGGTCCTAGGACCCCCTTTTGGCATGTTATTTCACATTCCCTGAAACATGACCTATTTAAGTATGCTAGGACCCATTCACCCTATGGATAATGGGTCCTCCTTAAATTAGAACACCTATCTTGGGATGTGTTTTTGGAAGGATGTTAATAATTTTAAATCCTAGATCTGATGTCAACTTGTGTATTTGAATTTTCGGATTTAATATTAAGTTATGTATAAATATAAGGTTATTTCACATAGTTTCACCTAAGAATTTTTATGTAAGTGACTATATCTTCACAAAAAATCAAGAGTACTTTCACAAGAGAATTATAGAGCATTCAAGAGAATTCAAAATGACATTCAAGGGTAGATTATTGAAGTCTTATTGCAACAATCAAGGATATCTTTCATCATGTCAAAGTCATGCATGTTGTTGAGCTAATGTGATGTTGTAGCATTGGTGATCAAGTCCAAGTATTCAAAGCCATTATATTATGTCAAGTTCATGATCAAGATCTACACTCATCAAGGCCAGTTCATGCTAAGTTTTATATTTACAATTCAAGGTTCAATTGAGGATTGGTGAGTTGTAGCATTACATGGTTCATTCATCTTTCCCTTTATGCATTGTTTCAATTCAAGGTTTAATTACCAAAATGGGGTTTGACCAAGGTAAACCTCTATTCCCTAACAATGAACATTTTCTCCTCCTTGATGTGTGATTGCAGGTTTTAGGTTGAAGATCAAGTGGAGAATAAAAGTTGTCAAATTTTTGAAGTTGTCATCTTTCTTGCAAATCACATAAATTTCTCTACATAATTTATTTTTGAATTTTGAGAGCTAAACACTGGGGATTTGGGAGTGCAGATATTAAAGAACAAAACCCATAAACTAATTTTCAAAAACCTTAGCAAGGACCCATTCACCATTGGGCGAATGAGTCCTTAGTGAGGCCCAAAAAAGTAATTTTTCCATCAGGTACACATCATTTTACCATCTTAAAACCTACCTTTTTACTGTTATACCAGTTAGGTTTGTCTTATGATGTTCTTCTATGCATAATTGAATGAAATAACTTGCAAAAAGAGTGGTTTATCGTCTTGTTAATTCATTTTGATAAATCCTCTCTTTTTCTTTGTTTCATTTTGGTGAACCCAACAATCTTATACTATAATTTTTCTGATTTGGAGTGCATTCAAACCCTAGATCTTAGCTTTGCAATAGTTTACATTAGATTTGCATTACTTGTATTACATTTAGGGTTCTTTCATCTTTCATTAGTGAACATTGCATTTAGGGTAAATTTGCATGTTTGCATTTAGGGTAAGTTTGCATTGCTTATATTCATCTAAAAAAATTTGCATTAGATCCGAGTTTGTTTTGCATAGTGTTAACATTGAAATCATCATTCAATCGTTTAGATTCACATTGGTCATCATTCAACCTTAGTCAACATTGCATTTAGAAGCTAAAATATAGAAAATCTGTTGTAGAATTGACTCTTACAGACCTGAAACAACAAACACATATAATCACTCAGAAATTTCACTTTTCAATCTTAAAAAATCCTATACTAGGACCCATTCACCATAGGGTGAATGAGTCCCTATTAGGGATACTAGGAAAAAAAAATTCATAGTTCATAAGCTTCAATATCAAGTTCAGAGTTTCTCGAAAAAGCATACCAGGACCCATTCACCACTAGGTGAATGAGTCCTTGGAGGCCTACAAAAACCAACTTTTCTGAGCTTTCCGGTGATTTTCTGCATTTCCTAGGATGGTATTGAAATGGTTGCAATATAGGAAACTCTCCCAAGAAACATGTGGAAATTAAATTCTCAAACTTCTTTTTATTAGCAATTTGACTAGGCAAAAATGTGACAATGTTGTGTTACTCAACTTCCAAGTTCATACTCAAAACTCGTTATTTTCAACAAATTGTAAAGAAAATTTGGAATATTCACACACCTATCATGGTGAAGATGGCTTAAAATCTTAAAATGGACTATATACAACAAGGATTTCCTACCATCACAAGTTAAGTATTTGATTATGTAAGAAGCTACTGAAGCCTATATCCAGGGTAAGGATAATCTTTTTGCACCTTGAGAAGACGAGTCTACGTTTTCTCCATGTTCTCTGAATTCATTTTTGCCAGCTATAGAATCTTCCCTCACTAGAAACTCTTCTCCTTCTTGTGGCAGTCCTGATACCTCAGCAATGGCAAATTTTGAAGCATCCAACCTCAAACCTCTTACAATCACTTCATCATTTTGTAGTGTGGAAGTAAATTGTTGTGTCATGACTTCATTGAACTTTGTGAGTTTCAAGAAGTACTCTACCCAACTGGCTTGTCTAAAAATAGTTAATACTAGCCTATCTTCCAACAATTGGGCATGTGTTGTTGGTTCTCTTTGAATAATGTCACCACCCATGATACTAATGTTATCTAATTCTCTTAATTATGCTCTATTCTAGTTCAAATTTATGGATTCATTTTTTCCATGTCACACCAACTACAACGCTCCCTCTATGTTGTATCTTCTAATTCAATTGATTCTAACCCTTCTCTTCTCCTTTGAGCTCATATTTGTGTAAAAAAAATGGAGGAAAATAGAATGGAAAAAGGGTTATAGAGAGTTTTTGGTTTTTGAAAATCAAGAAAATGAAGAGTACCCCTCCCCCATAAAGATATTAAGTGACCTCACTTAATTGTACAGGTCATGGTGGAGGGCTAAATTGTAGGAAGTGGAAAATCAAATTAGATATGAAGCATGCACAAATTAATGTTAAAATGTGTAGAAAAACAAGTATTATTCTATGCTAAATATGAGAAGTTAATGCATGTGCCTATAGAATTCTTGTGAAAGGAAACTTAACTCATGCAAATTTGTTGATTATTGCCCACAACAAGATTTGATGTGATCGTTTGTAATTGCAATTTGAATTCAGGGATATGAATGGATGGTGTGTGGTAAATGATGGTTTGGAAAGGCTGGATGGGATGTGAAATGAACTGTATGATACATGGTAAGCGAAAAAGGTAATGGAAATGCTACATGTTAGGATGTGTGTAGGTTGCATGTGTTAAAATAAAACATATGTAAATGTATGTACAAAATTTTGAGGTGGAAAGTAGGGATATGCAATTAATTCGACGGGTATTTTTAAAATGTTTGTTAGACAAAATTATTGTGATTCCCTCTAGTAACAGGTCCCTTTCTAAATTTTTTTTCCTTCAAGCGTGTTGCTACAAGTCCCTACTGCTTCACTGATTGTGGCAGAAAATGATTGTTTTTGCTCATCACCTTGTGTAGTCTATGCTTGTGAACTATGTTAGAAATTATACCCGTGTAACATCAGTAGGTGAGTTGGGTGGCTCTTCTACTAAGTCATGTGTATAACTTGTAGTAGTTGTAGTTGAATTATCAAGTGAAGGCTCAAATTATTGAATTAATGAAAAAATTAAATCATCCTTCTACATTAATTTCTTATACAGATTTAGCTTGTGTCCATTAACTAGTAAGGAGAACCTGACTTCATCAATTGAATGTAGTTGTATGGATCCATTGGGAAACACTTTCTTGATTTCATATGGACCAAGTGACCTTGGTTGTAACTTTCCCTTATAGTCTTGATATCTTAAGTCATAGAGAATAGCCCAATCACCTACAGGGTGATCCCACAATAGTTGGTTACACTTTTTGGCCAAACTTGACATTGAACTAAACTTTTTTAACTAAATCTTCACTTTCAGACACCTATAGCTGCTAAACCATGAGGAATATGAAGATGATGCAAACTAGTGATTTGTGTCATTCTGTCTATTGATTCTAAATATATATTTTTTTAAATGGAATCAAATTGCATTTTTTTCCATCTCCTTTGAAAAGTAGTTTTTTATAGTAAACAACATTTTTAAAGAGTGATGTTCACTGTATAACACATAAAATTTTTCTATGAAGGAGAAAATTATATTTTTTTGAATTTAGATTTGTAACTACAATATCTAGCACGTTCATTTGGGTTCATCATGTTTTATTGTTTTTTTTGTAATTAAGTTTTGAAGTCAAACCAACTACAATTTAGACATAGGTGGATTGTATAACACATAAATTTTTTGTAGTATCAAAATTCAATTGTTTTTATTGGATCAAGGACATCAATACCAAGCATGCACATATTTTTTAAATTTTTTTTGATAATCTACTATTTTTCCACATGTGCAAAACATAGAGCTTAACTTTTGGTGAAAAATCTATGTTTAATTAAACTGAAAAATGCCTAATAAAACCAAAATATATTAAAATTATACTTGATGGAGAGCTTGTTTTGAGGACTATAATACTCTAGAGCTGGGTTTTTCAAGTTGATTCCATTTTCATCCTCAACCGGAGCTTTGAAACCCAAAATTTTACAAAAAATTGCACATGAAGGGGAAGAAGGGAAAAAAGGGTGGTTCGCCAGAGCCCCCTAAAAAATATTTAAAAAAAATTGTTGACATGGGGATCGCTCGAACCCCCCTTCTAGAAAACCCTTTAAGGGGTTCTAGCAAGCCCGCTCCCCACCCCCACCTCTCCCCCACCCGCCCACCCCCCACCCCAACTTTTTTTTGAGCACCCAAGTAATTTTTTTTTTGTCAATGCAATTATAACCCACTTATGTGGGATCACCCTACACTGAATTCCTTGGTTTTGATGAACTGATCATGCCAATGGATTCTTTGATTCTAAAAAAATTTAGTGTGGTGTATTGCTTGCATTCTTATTTCATCAAGTGCAATGAGGTTGTGTAATCTCTCTTATTATGTTGTTGATAGGTCCATGCACAATTGAATAATTATTTTTAATGTTTATACTCAAATTCAATAGGAAGTACTACTTTCTTTCCATACAACAATTCATATGGTGTAAACCCTGTTGTGGTTTTCCATAGGCCCAAACTGCCTCAGGCAACCTAGTTTCCCAATCTTTCCTATGAATTTGTACTACCTTTGTTAGAATGTTTTCAATCTTCTTGTTTGCAACTTCCACTTGTCCATTAGCTTCAGGGTGGTAAGGTGTGGACTTCCTATGTATGATCTCATACTCTTGAACCATTTTTATGATCAACTCTGATGTAAATTGGGGTCCTTGGTTTGTGATAAATTCCCTTGGAACTCTATATCTTGTAAATATGTCCTCATAGAGAAACTTTTCCATATTACCATCCCTAGAAAATTGTAAAGCCTTAACGTCCACCCACTTTGTAAGGTAATTTGTGCATACCAGTATGTACTCCTTGTTGTTGGATGTTGGTGATATTGGGCCAATAAAATCTAATCCCCATTTATCAAATGGTGTTATTTCTAAGTGTGGCTACAATGGCATTTAATCTTTTTTTATTGGTCTTTCCATTCTCTAACACCTATCATAACCCCTTGTGTACTTCATTGCATCCTTATGAAGAGTTGGCCAATAATATCCAGTGGTCAGAATCTTAAGAGTTGTCCTATTACTAGATAGTTGGAAATGCTTGTAAACCAAGGTGTATGCAGAGAGAAAATAAATGCTCATCTGGAAATGAATCATCAAAAACATCTTTTGATTTGGCTGGTAGTCTAGATAGAAAATTTTCCACTACATTTTCTTTTCTCGACTTGTCCACAATGGTAATGTCAAATTCTTGAAGCAACAATAACCACCTTATAAGCCTGCCACCAACCACTAGTTTGTTCATTAGACACCTAATTGATGTATGGTTAGTATAGACACTTAAAAATGTCTTGAATGGTATAATGCACTCGAATTGGATATACTAACATCATTTCATCCTAAAACCCATCCTCTTTTTGCTTAATTGATAAAATTATCCTAGCTATTTAATTAATTGCATCATTTTCATCTATTAACTTGATTAACCTAATTAGGTGAATTCATCCCCTTTCATGCTAACCTTTCATCATGTTAAATTGGATAATTAAATGTCATTTTGACCCCTTTTCATTAAATAAGTTAATTATTTAATGAATATCCTAAATTCCCCTAATTTGCATAATTCAAACTTTGTTTTAATTATCAGATTACTAATTAATCTAATCCCCCACTTGCAAGGGAATATTCCAAGAGAATATTCCTCCTTTGCACATTACTCCAAAAAGGGAATATTCACATGGAATATTCCTTTGCATAATTAAATTTGGTTTTAATTAACTAAATATCTAATTTTCCTCACCCATGAGAATATTATCTTTCTTCACTCATTTGAAAAAGGGAATATTCCTTTTGATAACAAACTTTCAACAAGTCTTCTTGTGCAAGTTTTGAAAGTGTGTTTTTTTGGATGAATGTAAGCCCTTGATTAAATATCATCTTGCATCCTCAACCTTTGATGGGAATCCATGATCCATGCCTCCATCTTCCTTCCATTTTGATCGTTGATTAATCCTTTTGATCTTGACCATCAATCTCATTTTGCCTATTCTATAAATAGAGCTTGCCTCTATTGAATAGGGATCCACCTTTTCAGAGAAAACTTATGCTGTTGAAAATTATTCTCATCTTTCATCCATATTTAGATTTTTTAGTTTAATATCTTGATCATTGTTAGCTTAGAGCATCCGTTAATGACTTCCATGGTAACTTAGTTGCATACATTTAGTATATTTGGTAATTATGGTTTTAATCTTTTGAGCTTAAACTTCATTTAGAATAGATTTGCATGCACCCATATCAATCATCTTAGCATATGTCATGTTAGAATAGCTTTCATCATGTTAATTTAGCTTTTAAATCATGTTTTCATACACATCTCTCATCGGTTTCGTCAATTCTCTTCAATAGAATCAATTGAAACAAGCTCATTTATCCATAGGATTGGGAAAGGGTTTCCATTGCACATCAATGCGACACCACTCCCCCAATAGGATAAGTTTCAATGGATTAGAATAGGTGTTTATGAAGCTTTTATATTTTAATATGTTAGTTTTAAGGGATTCTTAGTTTAGTTTACATTGAATGATCTTATTGGGGCTGATGTGTAGTGGCTTAAATATGCTTCAAATCCTCATGGATCAAGTGTAGTTAGCCCATACTAAGACATCGGTCACATTTTGGTGCTAGAAGGAGGGCATGAACTAATCAATCTGATAAATTTCTTGTTAAATCTTTGTTTTGCTTGTGTTTTGAGGTTCAACGACGCTATTGAAGATTCACTGATGCATTTGATGATGCGTCGTTATACATCGACACACTTGGATTTTTATTTAGCAACGCATAATTAATTTAGCGACGCTTAATTAATTTCGTCACCACACATTTAAATAGTGACGCTAAGCTAATTTTTCATTGCACCATAATTTTTTATTTAGTGACACAATTGATATAGCGACACATTTGATGTCATTGTTTACTACAGAGCGACACATCTCATTTTTCAATACAACGATGCAACTTTGATATAGCGACACTATTGATGAAATTCAGCAACATAATTTATTTCAACATCTCGATTTACTAGTAAACAAAAAACTGAACCTGAATTTTTACATGTATTTTAATTTTTTAACTTTATCTGATTGCTAACATGTCATTGACTTCTCATTTTGGTTTTTAGGCTAATTGGTTTTATAGGTTTGGACAATAACATTTGAAGTGAAGGAGCATATTACCATTTGAATATAATTTTAACAAGTGTTTTGACACTTATGGGGTAATTATAACCCATTTATGATGCTTTATTTCATTTTTTAGGACCAAACTAGATTTCCTTTGGGTTTAAAATGAATGTTCAAGTTGGTTAAAACTAAACCCTCACATCATTATGATTGTTGGTTTAAAATTGAACAATACAATCCCAACACTTCAATTGCTACTTAAAACGAACTCATTTTTCTATAATGGATTAAAATGAAGATGTGTATGAATTTCTTGAGTATGCTTGTATTGTGTATCCAATCCCCTTATGCTTCGTGTCATCTTGGGTGAAGAGAAACATGCAAGTATACCTTTTCTTCTTGGAAGCGCTTATCCTCTCCCCTTACACCTTTTAGCAATCTTGGGTGATGAAAAGCATTTTATGCTTCAAACATGTATTACATTTAGAAGGGCTTGCCTCCCAACTTATGAGAGGGAACGACCTAAGCGGTGCTTTCATTTCGATCTAGTATATGAATAATCAAATGTGGCTAAAGTCATTAACCGGTTGGTTGTGGTTGTCCCATACTGATGAATTCCTCCGTTAGTATCCTTGTGATGTGTTAAAACCCTTAGATATTTCTAAGGGCTAGGATGCCTCTTAATTGAGTGAATTGCCACATGTATGGCACCAGTTCATTTCGAATATGGTCATTAAAATCCTTTTTTGTAGTGGATAACCAAGTCCAAATCCAAAACGTATTTTAAGGTAGTGCATTGGAGTAGCACCACTCCAAGAAGTTACTTACCATGTCCAATTTTTTATTGAGGCAATAAAGCAAATGGGGAAGGGAAAGGGAATCCTTTGCTTGGCGTGTCAAGAAGTTATATTTCCTTGACATAGTCTATTTTTCCATTTCATCTTCATGGATTAATCATCTCTTCCAATGGTGGTAAGACCACTAACAAATATGTACCCTCTCTATCTAGGATTGTAAATGCTTGAGAGTCGGTTTACTACTTGCTTGGTTCCAAAACAATTGCAAAGAAACGTCAACAAGTCTTTTCAAAATTTCAAACCCTTTGGTCTAAGTAAGGATACCCTTTGAAAAATCCTTGATATTGATTCTTGTCTTAAGGATTTATTCTTAAGAGACTTCTAAATATTTGGGTTTACATCTTAATCCATACTCCCCAAAGTTAACCTAGGTAACTATGCCTCTAACTTTATCCTTTTCAAAAAATGGACTTTGTGCAATGAATGATGTTCTTGACATAGACATTTAGTTTGAACTTAATCAATACAAAGTGTTTGTGGTAAAAATAAACTCATTTAAGCAAGATAAATTGATGAATTGAACCCCACATGACCATTTGGTGTCTGATCGCCCCAGTTGAACAACCAAACCTTACACTCGCTATCATTCAACCAAACTTTGAACTAATTGAAGGAGAACAAACAAATATAATTAGTAGTTTGAGAACCTTCACTTTTGAAACAAAGGAAACACCCATCCAATAGAGAAAAACAACAAACATCTTAGATGAACAAGAGGAACAAGCTGATATTGTGGCCAAAAGGCCCATATTACCACCTCTCGTGTGGCAATAAATATCCTCTTTTTCACAATCTTGTGCTTCTCTAAATGCTCTCACGCAAAATCAAAATCCCCAAGAGAAGGTCAACATTTTTCTATTTCAAACTTAGACATCACGGTTCAAAGTATATTAGAAGAATAATCTTAAGGAATTACCGCAACTAGGATAAATCACTAAGGAGATGTTTCCTAAGCTATTACATGGATGAGCCAGATCTACATATTTCACAAGAACTTCTCCTTAATCATTGAGTCTTTAGGGTTTGAACACTTTAAAGGTATAGCATGTTTCTCAACACCTTGGTCTTGGACAACAAAGGTCCACTCTAGGTTAACATTGGGTCAAAAATTTCATCCACCCCTTACCAAATTTCATCCTTCAATTCATCAAACTTTACAAACTTTTGAACACATTAACACTTCGGAGTTAGAAATCTATCAACCCAAACCATAACTTAGCTACTTTGTATGTGAAATGAATCATTTTCCATGCACTTAGTTAAGTTTGTTATCATCTTTGGATTGGTTTATCTCGAAGGTCACAAGTCTACCCTAAAGATTCACAAGTTCATTAACATCCTTTATCCAAACATCACACATCAAACTCTTAAGTCAAAAGTGTTGTCCCAAAAACTTTGCAAAGATCACTCTCCACATCATTCACCTTTTCATCTCCCATTATCATCATTGCTCCAAAAATACTTAGAGCATCCCTTCTACCTAGATTTGAGTCAACTAGAGAGTTTAAACATTACAAATCTCAACACAACTCTCCCATAGGTGACCCAAAATTTATTGTAAAGACAAGATCACAACACAAGAGAATCATGGAGAATACCAAAGTCACATTCACCTCAAGTGATCTCAATCCTCAAGAATTTGAACCAAGAAGTCAAGTTACCCCATCGCAACAACCTTCATCACCATCAGAACCATATGAACTAGAAGATGTCACAAACAACCCATTTGGACTTACTAGGGAGGAAACCATGGAGTACAAACAATAACATCAATCCTTAGAAAACATAACTCTGATTTCCCCATCTTTCATTACACAATCATTGACACAATGCTTGACTTCATCCACCATACAAACAACTCCATCACTAGGGTTAAGTCATACACCAAATCCTAGTCTTGCAACTAATCTTGCTAAATATTTTGGCCATACTCTTCCATTAGAAAGCAACACACTTGTGGGTACCCTAAACAACAATCCATCCCAAAACACCACTTGGACACCTACCTTTGGTCCTCCTACCATTCCCGAACACCCCTTACATCAAAATAAACCACTTATGCTTCATGAATCCATGAAAACCTCAACATATTGAGGTCACCCATCTTCATCCATCCCCACAAGTACCACAAGTGTTCCCAAAATCATGCAAGGATGTGTGGACCAAGTGCCTCAAATAGACCCAAAAGGGAAAACTAATCCCCTTATGCAAAATCAAACCTCAACACAATATGTGACATCTTTACCAAATCCCCAAATGAGTTCATCCATTCTATTGGTGACCCAAAACACATCCATCCCATCCATCACCAACCCAACTCAAAAAAATCCCTTGGTCACAAACCCCATCAACCAGGGTAACACTTTGGTCCCATCTCAAGTACAACAAGGGAACCCCCTACTCTTTGGACAAGGAAAATATTTCAATCAATTGCAAGGGTTGAATGTTCCATTGCCATAATAATATCTAATGGCACCATAATCATCTTTCCCCTCGGTCTCTCCCATCATGCGAAATCAAATGGGACCTCAAACTTACATTCCTCCATCCCAATCCACCATCTTGCAAGGAATGTTAAACCAAGGGAACCCCCAACCTCTCATCAATAATCTGTAACCCCCTGTGAAACATCAACACCCAAAACCCATCATAGACATCCCAACAACTAACTAAACCTACATTACAAGCACATTCCTTAGCTTTAGAACAAGCACAACAGGCTTATCAACAAGCCATCCAACAACAACAACAACAATAGAAAGTAACCCTAGTAGAAAAACAACAACAACAAGCAACCCTAGCAACACAACAATAGCAAGAAGCCTTTGCATCACAACAACAAAAAGTAGCCTTAGCAACACAACAACAACAACAAGCCCTAGTGGCTCAACAAGAACAACAAGCCCTCCTGGCCCAAAAACAACAAGTCGTACTAGCTCAGCAATATGTCGAACAACAACAACAACAAGGTTCCTATTATAGTCCTCAACAAAACATCATCAATACGAACATGTTAAGAACATATACGGCTCCACCACAATCACCTTAACACCCTATAATATCAGAATCTTGTGTACAATCCATCTTCCATCCCACAATATAGAATGTATGTTCCTCCACCAAACCCATAAGATGATGTAACATCACAACTTAAGGCATTGACCCAAGAAATGCAGGATCTTCGGATGGGAAAGATGAAGAATCCCCATACACAAAACCTATGCCCATATCCATTCGATCGAAACATCGTAATGGTACCATTCCCTCCTAGTTTCGAAGTCCCCAAATTCGATAAATACGAAGGGAGAGGAAGTCTTGTGGACCATATCAAAGAGTTTAACATCATGTGTATGGTGGTTTCCTATAATGAGTCCTATTTGATGCACCTCTTTCCAAGAAGCTTAACAGGACCGGCCATCGACTGGTTTTCTCAATTGCCTCTAGGAATCAAAACTTTCCAAGAGATCAACAATAAATTCATAGATCACTTCTCCTTTAATCTTGACATGGATTTAAGCCTAGAAGAGTTGTACACTCTCAAACAAAACAAATGAGAATCTTTCACCAATTTCTTGCAATGATGGAGGAAAAGAGCTAGCAAGAGCAAGTGGTCCATTCTCGATGAGAAACAAGTGGGGAACATCATAGTAAATCTAGATCCAAATCTGTCCTTCCACTTGAAGATGTAGTGTATTACCTCTTATGAAAATCTTGTCCCTAGAGCCCTTAACATTGAGAGAGCTCTAATCTCACAGGGAAATACTCAAGCTTACAAAGACAACTACCCATCAACCAGTTCAAACAACAAGCCTCATGTTTGGGCTTAAAAAAAAATGTGACAAATAATGGTGTGGTAGATTTTAAGGTGGTCCTAAGTGCTCCTCGACCAAACAACAATCAAATAGCTAACACTCAACCAACTGTGCAACAAAACACATCACCACAAAATAATCAAATCAATAACATCGAAACACGACAATGATGAACTCCCAACATGAACAACTATCCAAAATGCAAATACACAGTTTTTGGAACCTATTGAGACAATCATGAAGAAATTGGTAGATTCAAACCTGATAACACTTCCAGATTTTGAAAACCACTAGGAGCCACAAGATAAACCACCCTAGTACAATGAAAATTATCTTTATGACTTTCACAAAATCAAAGGACACAAAACATCGAACTGCATGAGGCTCAAAATTTTTATCCAAGATCTTATCAAGAATGGAGGCATATTTGTTGAGGTACTAGCTAGCAACTAGGATCTTAAGATATACAAGAACCCTATGCTAGATCATAGAAAAGGAAATAAAACTGGAAAAGCTAAGGATTACACAAATGTGCAACATATCTATTCTGACGTAGTCACTTCCTATGATAGTGTCATCATCGTCATCACCATCAAAGGGCCTAGTGTGGAGTGTGGTGTCACCACATGACATGGAAAATTCACTATCCAAGGAGCTCCATCTCAACCTAGGGCACAACCTACTTTTCCAACATCAAACCCTAGCAAGTACAATCTCCTAGATCAACTTAAGACCCCCACATAGATATCTATCTTAGAACTAGTGAGGCTATCCCCTGCACATAGGGAAAACTTAGAGAAGGCTTTATCTTCATCATCTATCCCCAAGGATATTGATACAAAGCAGTTTCAAGCTATGGTAGGACATATCCCTAATCATCTTCTCACCTTCTCAGAACAAGACTTGCCATCGCAACCATCACATAACCGTGCATTACACCTTGAGCTCATTATTCATAAGAACAAGGTTAAAAAAGTCTTAGTAGATGGAGGTGCCTATCTAAACATTTGCACTCTTCAGTTGATCAAAACTTGGGCTATTCAAAAGATTCTACTGAGAAACAAAAATCACAATCATCAGAGCATATGATGATCAAGAGTGGGTATCACAAGGCATCATCATACTACCCATCCAATTGGGACCTATCATTAAAAAAATTACTTGCCAAGTGTTAGAATTTGATCTTCCCTACAACATCCTACTTGGACGACCCTAGATTCATGCCCTGAAAGTTGTAGCTTTGAATTATCATCAATGTGTGAAGTTTCCTTTTGAGGGCAAAGAAGTTACCATCCATGGATATCCTAAGCCTTTTTACTACTGCAAGAACCTTGAGGCCAAGTTTTACAAGATACCCCAAATCCCTAAAAATGATGAAGGGCCTACACCATCTTCCTCATTTGTTGACACATCGTCCCTTGCATTTACCTGAGAAACAAAAATACCAATTGTGCAAAACATTCCTGACATCAAATAAATGATCCAATGTGATAGTTGTGGGAACTATAAACTAACAAAGGATACTTTTGTGTTGGGATAGCTACCTCTTTCTCCTAAATCCCATGGAAAACCCACATCTAGCATCAAAGTTCCCAAAAAAATAAAGATGGAAGCTACCATCTTCACCAAGTGAGGGGATTTGAACAAAGAAGATGTCAATGAGGAGGATGTATCTAAACTAATATATCAAGATGAACAACTCATCCTCACTCTTCCCATGGAAGATGACAAAAAAGGCTTGCAACTAATGAAGGGGTGGGGGTATAACAAGCATGAGAAACTAGGACACAATGATAATGGTTTTCTAGAACCCATCATTCCTAAGAAACATCCAAATAATTTTGGCTTAGGATGTACTACTAGCAAGGTTACCCTTCTTGTCAAAAGTGCAACATCCTTCGCCTTGAAAGATCAACCAACTAAAATAAGCCTCGTATACCCACAACTCATTGATTGGGACTAACACAAACCACCGATTCTAGATTTATTTGAAAATGATGAATCAATCTCAGAATTTATGGGACTTTGCGACAACTTACCACGGGAAGATCATAAAGTAGGTTTTGATATAGAGCTAGACACAAGGGCGTACTACAAGGAGACGATTGAATCCTTCAATCGCAAAATGGACAACATGCAACTAATATATAGATCTTTGAGTGAAAACCACACTGTGGCACTTTTTAATCCTAAAATAGTAAAAAGAAGGGACACATCCAACAGTGAAAACCTCTCTGAGGTTCCCAAGGATGAGGGATTCAATCTCCCCCTTAGTGGAATGTATCTAGAGGAGTCAACAGTTCTAGCAGAAAAGGCCACTCCAATCAATGTGGGAACGAAAGAAGCACCCAAGAGCACTTTCTATGCCAAATCTTTTTGGATGAAGAACAAAAAAACCTAGCAGCGTTCCTGAAAGAGAGAAGAGCCAACTTTGCATGGTCATACATAGATATGTCAGGGCTTCGTCCATAAATGGTTGTGCATTATTTAGCAGTTTATCTTGAAGCCAAACCGGTGAAGTAAAAATTAAGAAAGATGCACACTGAAATAACACTCTTGGTCAAACTTAAGTCACAAAAGATTCTTGATATTGGATTCATTTGACCAATAGATTATCTTGAGTGGGTTTTCAACTTGGTACCAATTTCCAAACCCACTGGGGGCATCGAAATATGCACAAATTTCAGAGACTTGAACAAGGCATGACCGAAGGATGATTTTCCTCTGCCCAACATTGACATTATCATTGATTTAACAGCTGGGCATAAAATGGTGTCACCCATGGATGGATTTTTAGGCTATAATCAGATCGTGATCAGCAAGGAGGATCAACACAAAACTGCATTCACTTGTCCATGGGGAACATATTGCTAGAAAATGATACCATTTGGGTTGAAGAACGCATGAGCAATCTGTCAAAGAGAAACGACCCTCATATTTCAAGGCATGATCCACAAAATAGTCAAAGATTATGTGGATAATATTTCAAAAAAATAAAATAAAAGGAGTGAGCATATAGAATTATTGGAACCCATCCTTGATAGGCTCGAAGAGTATAAAGTATGACTAAATCCAAAAATGTTCCTTTGGGTTACATTAGTGAAGCTTCTTGGCTACATCGTATCACAGAGAATGATAGAAATTGATCCAACAAAAGTGAAATCCATCCTTGACATGGAACCACCACAAACACTGAAACAACTAAGAGGGCTACAAGGAAGGTTGAAATCCATTAGAAGGTTCATAGCACAATTGTCAGACAAAATTCACCCTTTCTTGCATCTTCTCCATTAAGGAATAACTTACAAGTGGGATGAGAAGTGCAATAAATCCTTCCAAAAAATCAAGGACTACCTATTTACACCTCCAATGCTCATTCTATCAATATAAAAACAAGCCATTGATCCTGTATATCTCAGCAACATCAACAACACTAGGTGCTCTTCTAGCACAACATGATGAAAAAAGAAAGGAAAGTGCTATCTATTACATCAACAAGACCTTGGTAGAATACAAAATAAACTATTCATCCATTGAGAAAGCATTCTTAGTAGTGGTTTTTTCTTCACAAAAGTTCAAGCACTACATGTTGTCACATCAAATAAATATTTTTGCAAAGATCAACCCATTAAAATACCTATTATCCAAAGCAAATCTCACGGAATGAATGGCCAAAAGGGTAATGATCTTGATTGAGTTTGACATAGAGTACATAGAGTGAAAGGAAATCAAAGGACAAGTGATCATGGATCAACTAGCAGAAGCACCTATCTATGTAGAGAACTTGTTGATATCTAAATTCCCTAATGAATCAGTGTTCTTTGTCAATATAACCAATCAATGGAAAATGTACTTTGATGGATCATTCACCCAACATGCATCAGGGGTGGGTATTCTCTTTATCACCCCTCAAGGTTATTGTATCCCAAATTCATACATGTTATCATTTCCATGTACTAACAACATTGTTGAGTATGAATCCCTGATAACTAGTCTAAGGATAACAGTTCAATGGTAGATACAAGAGATAAAAGTCTATGGGGACTCACAACTAGTTATCAAACAAGTCAATGATGACTACCAAACTAAGGATGACAAGTTTAATCCTTACAAGAAGATGGTAGAGAATTTCAAGGACCTTTTCATTGACATATCTTTTGAGCAGATTCCTCGCATGAACAACTAAGCAACATATGTTATATCAATAATTGGATCATTGTTAGACATGCCACACAACATCCTTTAATGTGAATTATCGATAGAATAACTTCTCGTACCAACTTTTGAAATCCTTGAATCTGAATTTGTGTGTGTCATGATTGGTCCTGGTTCCCCGTGGTATCATGATTTATTCAACTACCTTAGCAGAGGAACCCTCCCATCCGATATAACCTCCAACCTTAAAAATACCTTTATTAAAAATTCATCTCAATTCATGATCCTATGTGATACCTTATACCGTTGAAGCATCAAGGGGACATTACTACGATGTCTTAACCAAGAGGAAGCATTGACCACTTTAATAGAACTACACGATGGCATATGTAGTTCCCATTCTAGTGGTATGACTTTATCTAAGAAATTGTTGAGGATGGGGTACTACTGGCCAACCATGGAAAGAGAAGCCCATTAGTATGTGTAGAAGTGTGTCCAGTGTCAACAACATGGAGATCTTATTAATGCCCCAGCTCAGGAGTTACAACCAGTGGTCATACCTTGGCCTTTCTTGTAGTGGGGGCTTGACCTCATAGGAAATATTAGTCCAACCTCATCTAATGGCCACAAGTTCATCATAACAACCACTGGGTACTTTACCAAACGGGTCGAATCCATTATGATGATCTACAAAACGGGGAAGCAAATTGCCAAATTTATCTTGAATTACCTTATTTGTCGTTATGGTGTTCTGCAAGCCCTTATTTTTGATAACATAACACCCTTCAAGAATCAGGATGTCAAAGAGCTATGTGAAAGATTCAACATCCAACATTGATTCTCTACCATGTATTATCCCTAGGGAAATGGTCAAGTTGAGGCTACAAATAAGACCATTCTGAAAATCCTAAAGAAAACGGTCAATGAAGCTGGTCGTGATTGGCATTTGCAGTTAAATCCCGCTCTCTGGGCCTATAGAACCAGTATTTGCATGCCTACAAGTGAAACCTCATTCTCTTTGGTCTATGGATCATAAGCCATTTTTCCTATTACTATTTTCAATCCTTTTCTTGTTTTTTTGGATTTTTTAATTTTATATTTTTTGATTTATACCCTTCAAGTCTAGGCATAATTTTTTTTAAGATGTACTTTATTGGTTGGTTCCTGTAAGGTTTCATCTTTAGGCATTGATAATTGACATTCTTATGATATATAGCTTGTTGTGACGACAAAGGGACCTAACCATTTAGGGTCAAATTTTCCTTTACTGTCCTAATTTGGAAGATTTTTTTGATGTTGCTTTAGAACAAGATCCCCTGCCTAGAAATACCGACACTTGATCTTCTTTTTATAGCTTTGTTTCAGACATTTTTGGTATACTTGCAAGTGATTAAGGGTGTCAAGACAACACTCATCCAATAATTCTAGCTCATTTAGCTGAGATACTTTGTACTCTTCATCAGTGATTAGGTTTTGTAATGACACTTGCAATGAAGGAAGCTCAACTTGTAAAGAAAAAAATCATCCTCTAGTGAAAACCACTTCGATGGCACTTTGGGAAAGTACCTTGGTGAAAACCTAGCAAATAAGCACCTTCCTTAAATAAAGCACGTCCATCTATCTTTGGTTCTTTGTATCGCATCCATCCATCACATCATTAATCCTATTTATTCCACCACCCATATGCGTCTATATCATAGCTTGATGTTGTGAAGTATTGTATCCCCTTTAGTACTACTTAGCATATTCTTAAGGTCAGCTTGTCCTGCCTATATCGAGGTAGTCTATCACATCACACTGGGGGTAATTCATTATGGATCAAATTAGGTTCTCATATATCTTAAGGTTATTGGAAATCTCATCAAAATCCAAAAACATCCAAAATCCTGTATTGCTAAAATCCAAAAACATTCAAAAATTGTAAAGTCAAAATCCAAAACACATCAAAATCCCTAAAAATGTCAAAACATCGAAAAAGTAAAAAATAGTATCGTTTCAAACTACGAGTCTTTGAGCTTGGACATAGGCAAGCCCATCATTGATGTGCCCCTGAGACACCCTAGGTCAGTCCTTTAGGAGTTCATCATAATAAACTAGAAATCCCTCAATTGTTCATCTCTCATCTTCAATAAGTTAATTCAGTCGACCTACGTGGTCTCTACATGTATAACATAGGCAGGGATCATCTTTGATAAGCCCCCGAGGGCCCTAGGATAATAGTGTAGGTTAGGTTCTTGGTTGAAAAACCCTAAACATTCAAAATATCAAAAAATCCCTGAATATTCTAATATAAAAAAATCCTTAATCATTTGCAAAATCTCGAAAAACCCCAAAACATTCAAAAACTTAGAAAAATCCAAAAATGTTTGAAAATGGAAAACACAAAAACATTAGAAAACCTTAGAAAAACCCTAAATAACCTCAAATAATCTGAAAACCAAAACATTCACATAAACTTTCAAAAAGACCAAAAATAGCCTCAAAAACATTTTTAAAATATCAAAAACATTGAAATATTCAAAAAAATCCAAAGCCATCCATCCCATTTCGCTTTCACCCACAATAAACCTTCACCCATAATAAATCAATCATCCCCTTCAACCTTTGGAAAAACAAGTAGAAGGCAAGTATCGCAAGTCGTAAAGTGAGAACCTAAGTGTCAAAATATGAAGTCTAGATCATAGGTAAATGAGTCAATGGAGTTTCTATCAACGACTTATCACACACCTCATCCTAATCAAAACATTTGATCAACATGTCCTAGTATGAATCCTTCCTATGATGAATATCAGTATCAGAAATCACCTTAGCTATGTTAATACTAGCAAGAGATATAGATAATACTGACTATTTGTTTTTGATCTTTTCTTATGATTTATCTTAATGACCCATTCTGAGGACCTCTCGATGATGTCTATCAAAAAATTATTTAGAGAGAAAGGAATGGGGCATCAATCATTATCTTTCATTTGTTGTGCTTGTGATTATTCGTGCAAAGTAATCTTGGCGCATACTTGCTTAGTTGTCTTTAGGGAGGTTATTTGGAGTATATTGTTGACTATTGTGTATGCTTTGGTCCAATATATTCTAAACTACTAAACTACATTCCAATGAGGTTTTTTTATGTCAAGGTGTGAACAAGAACTATCCTATCTATTTGTGGAGTCAAACTCCATTACACTAGATACAATGTCGTCTTGGTTATCAATACCTTGATGCATCATGTCTATTTGTTATATCAAAAATAAGGAATGATAGAGAGGCCCAATCATAGAATATGACAAAAATCATCATCCATCCCATCACCATATCTAATAGTCTTGGTGGATCATGGACTTGTTGGACTTATTGAGTCAATCTTCAAAATTGATGGTCACATCATCTTATTTCTTCTATCTTCTTTCCACGCTAACTTGGTACCATGACATTCAACAAAAACATCATCATGCATCCATAAAATAATTAGCATGCATACATATCACATTATTACAACATATCATAATAATGGAAAAATTAATCCACTGCATCTTCATTATCATGTAAGTTGTTTTGAGTAATATAGATTTTTTATTCTAAGCATCTTAATGCATTGCATTCATCACATCCATATCATAATCATTCATAGCATACGTACTATAAGCACCAACCATATGCATACATACATCATGACATCATAAATCACATCAAAAAAGTACACAAAAATAAATACATCCATCCATACATCATGCATAAGAATCCATATCATTTGCATATCATAGTATGTCATAACATCCATCCCATAACATATCATGGAAAGGTACTGAAAAAGAATCTAACACGTGTTGCGTCAAATTGTATTCATAACATCACATCACATCATATGCATCCATACATTCATAAAAGCATGAAATAAAGAGCGCATCATATCATGGATTCAAATCATCTCGTATATATATCAAAAAATGGTTGTCGTGGTACAATATCTAAATTGGCATATAATATCAAATCAAAAGTACAATATTCACGAGGCTATAAAAAATGAGCCTATGAATGTATATGTGTATAAAGAATAATGAAGATAATCAAAAAGTGTCTACAAAATATGGCTAGCCCTGGTGGTTGCTCAACTCACCCCTAACTGATGGTTGATCCTCAACTCTAGGTTGTGCTTCGCTCCACTATGAAAAAACAGGCAGTCTCATTGCCTAGGGAACATCACAATGATAATGCATACATTAATAAGCAACCTCAATAACTGCCTCTCTATAGAAATGGGCATACACTATTTGTCCCTATGATGTAGCCATCACCGCTTCAAGCTATTGCCTTCACCCAATCTCCTAGGCCAACTATAGGTCTAGTTGTTGCCACAACTAAACCTCTTGATCTCTCTGGGTGGTCATATCTTGTAATTGCTATTGTAGCCAATATCGCTCCACTTGTAGTTGATCTCTCTCAACTGTAATAGCCTATATATGTTCTTGTAACTAGGCATTTGGTTGTACAGGTAGAGGAGGTGATGGTGCCCCCAAAACCTATCCATCATGCTGACCAGACGATTATCTTTGGTCTTGGTGACTCTGATCTTGTTGTTTCTACTGATGCCCATCACCTAGCACCTATGCCCCGTCCTGATGCTACCATCAGCCTCAACCCCCATCTTGTCCCCCATCCATGCCACAATATCTTCCACCATCTCGACCTCTGCATCAACCTTTGCCTCTCCCTCTCCCTCTACCTCCAGGGTATCCCCCACTGGATCTGTCAGGCGAGTAGGTGGCCTAAACCATGCATCATAGGTTGGGGTGGTCCATGCATCTGGTATACCCTAATCATAAGCCCATGGTTGTGCAACAAGCTATCTAAACCCATCGACTACCACATTGGGGTCAGTATGTGCTCCCCATTGCACCTCCCTCTAGGATCTGGTGAACACTATAGTGCAATCATCAGCTGTACCTACCCAAACTGTCAAGCAACATAGTCTAGGAGGTAGTGTTCTATCATCTTATGCTCTCTTCCCTATAAATATTGGGTTTCCCGAGCAAAATATAATAGTTGTTGATCATCATACCATGTTAGATGTCACAACCATGACCTCCATCTAAACACGGTTATGTCATCAATGACACAATGCCAATAAGCTAGACCTATTGGACTAATGTGTTGTAATGTCATCAAAACCCTGTATCTAAAGACTACGGGGTCATCCTCGTGAATGTCTTCCAGAACAACCAAGGGCCTCAAAACTACAATATGCTCATATGCCTAGATATGGAGCAGTGTAACACCTGCTCTGATGCTTCTTCCCTCATGGTAGACGGCCTCATGCATGTCGTGGTATAATGAAGCAAGAAGAACTGGACCCTACTCCCCAATTGTAATGGAATATTCCAAGAGAATATTGCTCCTTTGCACTTTCCTCCAAAAAGGGAATATTCTCATGGAATATTCCTTTGCATGATTAAATTTGGTTTGAATTAACTAAATATCTAATTTTCCTCACCCATGAGAATATTATCTTTCTTCACTCATTTGAAAAAGGGAATATTCCTTTTGATAACAAACTTTCAAAAAGACTTCTTGTGCAAGTTTTGAAATTGTGTTTGTTTGGATGAATGTAAGCCCTTGATTAAATATCATCTGCATCCTCAACCCTTGATGGGAATCCATGATCCATGCCTCCATCTTTCTTCCATTCTGACCGTTGATTAATCCTTTTGATCTTGACCATCAATCTCATTTTTCCTATTCTATAAATAGAGCTTGCCTCTATTGAATAGGGATCCACCTTTTCAGAGCAAACTTATGTTGTTGAAAATCATTCTCATCTTGCATCCATATTTATCTTTTTTAGTTTAATATCTTGATCATTGTTAGCTTAGAGCATCCATTAATGACTTCCATGGTAACTTAGTTGCATACATTTAGTATATTTGGTAATTATCATTTTAATATTTTGAGCTTACACTTCATTTAGAATAGCTTTGCATACACCCATATTAATCATCTTAGCATATATCATGTTATAATAGCTTTCATCATTTTAATTTCGCTTTTAAATCATGTTTTCATACACATCTCTCATCGGTTTCGTTGATTCTCTTCAATAGAATCAATCAAAACAAGCTCATTTATCCATGGGATTGGGAAATGGTCACCATTCCACATTAATGCGACACCACTCCCCCAATAGGATAAGTTTCAATAGATTCGAATAGGTTTTTTTTAATCTTTCATATTTAATATGTTAGTTTTAAAGGATTCTTAATTTAGTTTGCATTGAATCATCTTATAGGGACTAATGTTTAATGACTTAAATACACTTTGAATCCTCATGGATCAAGTGTAGTCATCCCATACTAAGTCGTCGGTCATAGTTAGTGTGTATGAACACTAGATATCTTGTAATATAATGCCTGAAGTATTTTACTGCATATACTACTACCAACATCTCCTTCTCTGTCACTTTATAATTGAGTTCTACACCTTGTAGATTTTTGTTGATGTAATATATGACATACTCCTTATTACCTTCCTTTTTCACAAGTACATCTCCTATAGCAAAATCAAAAGCATCTGTATGGATATGGAAAGGTAAGGTCCAATTTGGTCCTCTCGAGACAAGGGTTTTAGTCAATATTGTCTTGAGTGCTTCAAAAGAGTGTTGACAAACAACTATCCATTCAAATTCTACATATTTGGACAATAAAAAAAATAGTGGAGTTGTGAATTTGCTAAAGTCTTCAACGAATCTCCTATAATACCCAACATGTCCTAGGAAACTTCTAACATATTTTTGTCTTTGAGGCACAAGGAATGTTGAGATCGCTTCATTTTTGTTGGGATCCACTCGAATTCCTTCATTTGACATAAAATGTCCCAATACAATCCCTTTTGTCATCGTCATGAAATGTTTTTCATGACTCGAGGATAAGTTGTGTTCATGACACTTTTTTAGCACCTTCTCTAGATTTCCAAGTGCTTCATCATATGTATTCCCATATGTTGTGAAATCCTGCATGTAAACTTCCATGGAATCATGGGAAAAGTTTGAGAATATACTAAGTACTACCCTCTGAATGTTTTTTGGAGCATTACATAGGCCAAATGGTAGGACAAAATAAGCATATGTGCTCCAAGGGCATGTAAATGTTGTCTTTTCCTGGTCTTCTGGGGTAATCTTAATTTGGTTGTAGCTACTAAATCCATCCAAAAAGTAGTACTTTTTGCCTGCTAATGAATCATGCACTTGGTTAATGAAGGGGAGTGGAAAGTGGTCCTTCCTAGTTACAACATTTAATTCTCGATAGTCTACACATACTCTCCACTTTCCTCCTTTCTTTGGAATAATTACTAGAGATGACACCCATTGACTATCAAAGATAGGATATATAAATCTTACATCAAATTTTTTTTGCAATTTTGTTTTAACTATGTCTTTGACTGTAGGGTTCATTCTCCTTTGTGGTTGTCTTATGGGTTTAAAACCATCATTGATATAAATCCTATGCATGCACAATTTTGGGTCTATCCCCTTCATGTCATGATAATCCCATGCAAAGGTTGGTGTGTTTGCTTGCAACACATTCATTAGTGAGGTCTGTTGTATATCAGTCAATTGACTATTAACATTTAATGTTCCACCCAACATAATCTCTACATTTTTGGATGTTTGCACTGATGAGATGTCAAGTCCTGTTATGTTTGCAATACATTGGTGAGGTGACAAGTTGTGAAATATTTGGAAAATTAACTTAGATGAACTAGCAAGGATAATATCTTGCAGAGGATCCTGCAAACATGTCAAGTAATCTTGATGTTGTAGGTCCCTACCATAGTCATTTTGCATGATGTTTACTATCAAGTGATCTTAATCTTGGTGTTCTAACAATCGATTGTGTTCAATAGTCATCAAGGTTTACAAGGAGTATTGATCCTCCTAATCTAGGGAAGGCCAAGTGGTTTGTTCTAGGTCTGCATGTGGTTGGGCTAGTGGATAAAGGAATAATTTATTAGTCACATTTTCATTAGAGATAATCATATTCCCAGACCTGTAACCTATTAAGGCATTTTTTGTTGCTAGCCAAGGTGTTCCGAAAATGAGCAGGTAACCTAGAAGATTAGCCTTTGGTTGCAACATGCTAAAATCTACAAGGTAATCCCATGAATCCAGTGTTATCACCAAGTCTTCAATTATGCCCTCAAGTTTGACTGTAGACCTATTTGTGGATTGTAGAATAGTAGGCATAGGTTTGATTTCTATCAATTGTAACAACTTCATGGTCTCTTTAGTCATTACATTAATAGTTTCTCTAAATTCAATTAGGGCATTTTTAATGAGAGTGCCATTTATCTTTACATCCACTGTAGGACTCCCAGGGTCTACATACTTGTGGCCAGTTATATTTCCCAACATAATGTTTGCAAGTTGTCTAAGGACTTGTGCATTCTAAGGATCTTTCCTCTTCCTTCCTATATTTTTAAGGCAAAGTTCTCTCACAATTTTTGTGTAGATAGGAATCTCCTTAATGGCTTGGATAAGGGGTATTTTGATAAAAACATCTTTAAGTTGTCCCAATAGGCTAGTTTCAACTTGTCTTTGAACTCCTAATATTTCAGGAAATGGAGGCTCTAGACTTGGATTGGTTTGGTTAACCTAATTTGGCTCAAGCTTCTTAGGTTGATTGTCTAAGGTCTCTGTTGGGGGTTCTTCATCAACCACTTCAATAATTTGAGGGGATGAAGTTATACCCAAATTTTTCCCTAATATGAGGTTGGCATCATTCACGTCTACCCCATAAGCAAGGTATTGAACAACTTCAACAGTGTAGATCTATTGAATAGGATTATTATTTGGGTTAGGTGTAGGCTACACTAGCAGCTAAGGTGCTCTAGGTGGTTGTGGTGCTAGATTTTTTGGGTTTGGCATAATGGCTTATTGTCTTGGTTGCAAGGATTGATGTGGCTGTTGGTAATTCATATTTTGGTTTTACCATTTTTGGCCTCTTTGCTACTAAGGTTTTAATTGGTTATGTTGGGGTGGCCATTGGGAATTATAGTTAGATCCTTGGTAATTTTTTGATGGCCACATATTTTGTTGTCGTCAGTACCAATTGGTTTGAGGAATATCCTATTATTGGTTTTGCATATTGGCCCTAGCTTGAGGATTTCAATTAGGAAGATTTGAATTGTTACCAGGAAATAACATGTTATAATTCAAATTATCTTGGTACATACCTTGTCTTGGGTGCTATGATTTACTTTGATATTTGTAGAATACTTTTCCATATTCTTCTTCTAATGTATGAAAGTCCGATGTCCCTTCAGAGATACTTGTCACCTTCTTGCATTTGCAGTTAGTCCTCCTTTGTCTACAATGTGGGCAATATTTTGTAAGAGATTTTTCTACCTCATCTTGCTTATTTTTGATATCGAGGGTATCTATTTGTAATATCCTCCTTCATTTTTGGTATAAGTTTACTCAATTCAACTCTAGAGACTCCATTGGATGTTTTGATGATGGAAGATTCCTTGTCTCCTCTAACCTTATTTGTGAAAAACCTTAAATAGTTCTTGCATGAATTACAAATATCTTCAAATGGTGCTTGAGCAATATCTCTGGCCCCAATGAGGTTAATTTCATCCATGAAATCCTCATTAATCCCCCTTAAGAATATCAACTTTAAAGACTCATTAGAGAGTTTTTTCTGGTGGGATTTCTTAAGGAAAAATTGAAACCTTTCCATTTAGTCTTCTAGGGATTCATCCTCCTCTTGTGACATCCTAAAGATGTCATATCTCTTTTCATCTATTCCTCTATAGTAGTCCTACTACTTTTCAAGGAACTTTGTCTTCATGGTATTCTAATTTGGAACAACACCTCTTCCCAAACCCATAAACCATCTCAAAGCAACATCCTTCAAGGTTGCTGGAAATAGTTTGAGCCTATGTGCATCTGTAGTATAATCATAACATCTACACAACACATCAAACTGAAATAGGAATGCATTTGGGTCCTCCATGACCAACCCATAGAAGATAGGTAATGTTGAAGGAGGTATGTTCTTTAGTGCAATTTTTCTCTCCTAGTTCTCAATGGGGAACTCAAAGGTTACATTCTTTGGTGGGTCTTCCTCTACAACATCACCCATGGTGATGATATGTGTATGGGAAGCCTCCTTTGTATCTGACATGGATATTGGTGTTAGGGATGATTCTTCTTCAGGAATACCCTCACTTTGTTTACTATGATCACCAATATCCTCTAAAGCATTGTGTGTTGAGGGGAGAAATCTTCCCAAAGCATCTCGTTGCCTTTGCATACAATATTTATGACTCTTTGGATCAAAGGCTCTTGCACATTATTAGTAGTGTTTTTGTATTAATAACTAAATCCTAATTAAATGTTGAAGAGAAAATTCTAACTATGAAAGCTTGAAATAACACAAGAGAATCTTGAATGTAGCACCATCCTTGAAAATAATGCAAAAAATGTAAGACATCACTATGTCTATTCAACTTGGTGTTAGACACAAAATTCAGAGGAAGGGTTCCTAACTAAACAGACCACTAAATGCTTGCAAAGACTCCATTAAATTATCAACCAAGGGTTCATAATATTTTGATGATATTGGTATTGTATGTGCATTCACAAACTACATGGCTTATATCATCAAGTATAGGTGGTTTACACATGTGAAAGAAAATAGTAAATACCGAAAAAGGAAAATAAAACATAAACTACAAAATAGGGGAAATAACTTAATCTGCTATTGATACTGTGGGTACCTTTGAGTTAAAACTATAACTATTTAAATGCTAAACCTGAACTCTACAATTTAACCAACACTTCTAATTCTTACTCCTAACTACTTGAATCACTCCATAGGATGACTTAATGATGCATCACATAACTTAAATATTGAGACTAAACATCACTCATGTGCATGTAATGAAGAATCTATTGAAATGAATGCAATAATTTAAGCATCTAAATTAAAAATATAAATGAAGGAAGGTGAACAGTACCTTGAGTGGCCCTTTCTTAAGTTGTTGTACGCACAGGGGAAACCAAATATGTGCTACTTGATTCAACTAATCATCATAGTAAATTGTAACATCTTTATTGTTTACAACTGAACTCTACAATCTAACAAGAATCTTCACAAATTTCTCATTCATGAATGCATAACAAAATACTAACAAATATGTTGTCTATGAAACAAAACTATAACTACCAAAATATATCTTCCAACTAGATGTACTCCTCAACCACCAATCCAACTATATAGGTTCAGGAGGAGGTTTATTTGCATAAAGATTGAAAAAATAAATTAAATGAAGATGTCCACTCTCCTTCAAAATAGAGAGACAAAGTCTTTGCAAATGAAACTATAACTAAAAAAGAGAATAAGACAAATAAGTTTGCAACTCTGCTTTAACGACATGACATAGATGTGCTCTATGCAAACAATCATGTTAGTTTCTTGATTACCACAAACTTCTTCTTTCCTTCATCATCTTATTGAATACTTTGATCACTCACAATTGACCATGCCTATGATCGCTTCCATCATTTTTGTAACTGTCACATTTCTAACGTTCTTGGAATCTCCCTTGCAATTAGCCTAGATTCCTTTAGTTGTGGGTTGAGTTCTCTGTTAGGAAAATGTGTCTGAACCTCGCAATTACATAAGGTATTGTTGGTACATAAAGTATTGTTGATACGTTTGTGATGAGGGAGTACTTCTATTATATTGAAGACTGAAGATGTGGTGGGTTCTTTGCTTTCTAAAGAGATGATGAGGAAGGTATCCATCAATGCCAAGGAGTCCCTAAATATTCGTGGAAGACCTAAGGAAAAAGGAAAGAAAAATGAGAAGCATGATAAATCCAAGTCCATGGGGAGATCCAAATCTCTTAAAAAGTCCAAAGTTATTTGTTGGAATTGGACATGTTTGTAAGGACTGCAAAGAAGAAAAGAAGAATAAAATGAAGAAATTTGATTATGATTTAGATTATAAGAAGGAAGAAGGTGATGCATTCATTGTAGCCTTGGTAACTCATGCAGGGAATGATACATGATTAATTGACTCAGGTGAATCTTCCCATATGAACATTAATAAAGATTGGTTTTTTGAATATGAAGAATTTGATGGAGGTAACTATTATACAGTTTTGCACACACGCCCCTCTAAAAGTGAGGACTCCTCTTGGCCATCCCTTTTTGGCCAATTTTTGTGGATTTCCCCCCTCTTTTGTGCTTATCTTTGAGGATCTTGGGGTTTTGGTCTTTGGTGCTTGCCTTGGTTGTGAGTGCCTTTTGTGTTGGGTTCCTGGTGGTTTTGGGGTCTTGTGAATGTCCTCTCTAGGGTGGTCTTCTTTTTCCTTCTATTTTCTCCCTTGGTGTTTTTGTTTGGGTCCTAAGGGTTGGTTTCCTCTCTTGGCTTTCCCTTGTTTTCCTTATTTTCTTTTGTTCTACCGGGGGCGGAACCAGGATGAGACCGAACTTTCAACTTTGGCTAAATTCTCAATTCCGTCCCTATTCCTATTTCGGCTCCACTTCCTTCCCGCTCTTTTGCTTCCTTCTTCATTTTGATTGTTTTCATCCTAAGGGGTGGGTTTCCGCCCTTGGGTTTTTTCTTCGCTTCATTTTTTTCCATCGCTTGTCGGAGGTAGAACCGAGATGGATCCGAACTTTGAACTTTGGCTAAGTTCTCGGTTCGATCTTCATTCCTATTTCAGCTCCACCTCCTACATTCTCATTTTTTTGTTGTTTTGTTTGTCTTCGGTCGTGGGGTGGGTTTCCACCATTGGGTTTTCTTCGCTTTTCTTTTCCCTCGTTTGTTAGAGCCGGGACTGGGATGGAACCAAATTTTGAACTTTGGCAAAGTTCACGATTGGGTTCCCATTCTCATTCTTCCTCTGCTTCCGTCGAGGTTGGTTTTGCTTCCGCCTCCATCAATTTCCCTTTGTTTCCTTTCCTGTTCCTATTCCCGTTCTGCCTCCACTTCCACCGGGGTTGGTTTTTCTTTTGCCTCCACCGGTTTCCCTTTGTTTCCTTTCCTGTTCTCGTTCTGCCTTTGTTTCCACCGGGGTTGGTTTTGTTTCCGCCTATCTTTCTTCCATTTTCGTTTTGGTCCACGTTCCACCTCCACTTCCGCCTATTTTCCTTTGGTTCTCATTTTGGTTCCCATTCCGCCTCTGTTGGGATTGGTTTTGGTTCTGTTCTCACCAACTTCCCTTCCTTTTCCCATTTCGTTTCCACCTCCGCCTCCACCTATCTTTGGTTTCACCTCCGCCTGGGTTTATGCTTGATTCTCTTGCCTTAGGAACTCTAATGGATCTGCTTGGATTTAGATGATGTATTGAGCATTAATGGTTGCCCATTTGATTGCAGGTTGGATCGATATGGGTTTTTTGGATGTACTTTGAAGATTTGGCATGATTTGTAGGTACAGTCAAGTACACTTTGCAACTGCTATCACGAAACCCACTCTTGCACGCGAGTTTGATCTGGTTGGTGGCCATTAATGGATGGCAGACGTAATCTGAAGGGGCTCAACCTAGTTTTGTTTTATTTGAGTCGTTCGTTAGCCCAGCAAGGGTCCGATTGGTGGCTCGTGTTCCTGTTGGAGTTTTCATGCGCGTGGTTGTTCACACAGGTGATGTCTTTTGGTGGGTGTGGCTCGAGGATCTGTTCCCCTGACTTTGTGCAATCCCAACTTGATCTGATGGGGGTCCTTGTTGCATTCAATGCTTGATGACAGGTTATGGCTAGCTGTCAGGGCCGATTTGACTGGTGGTTGGGCTTCCTTGTAACCCTAGCTCTATTTCACGGGGGCCTGGGTTTTCTATAAGTATGGCACTCTGCCTCATTTGTAAAGGTTGGAATTGGCTAGGTTAGGATTTGGATTAGTAGACTAAGTCAAAGGACTTGTAATCATTAGAGTTAGCAGTAGAGTAGCATGTTAGAAGATTAGAAGTTAGTTTTCACATTTCAAGCAAGTGTTGTAACATACCAGAATTGTTGCTAATTTAATGATTTAATACAAAGTGCATACATTATGCTATGACAGGTGCCCTCTTTGCACTGAATAATCTTGCATGTTTCTTGTTCTATCTTTTAAATCGCTTGGAAATGTTTGGATATATCTTGGGTTTAATTAGTAATGCTTTTTAATGCCTGGAGTGTTGTAGCAATCCCTAGTTCATATCTTGGGTAGCTTCTTGATATAGGGAATGTTCTGCAAGGTCAACTTGTACCTCATATTCATGTGCTTAGTTCAACTGTATATATTCATTCAATCTCATTGAATGAATGCCTATAGCTTGAAAATCTTTAACATCTTAGAAGATTGCACTAATTTCTGCAAGATTGCAGGTATAGCTTGGGTCGAACATAAATTAGTTTAAGGGATTGGTCTATTCCGGGTATTTCATCAATTGCATGATTAATCTTTGAAGTAGTGTTAACAATTAGAACTTTTGAAACCCTCATCTTTTGTTGTTTTTATTTTATTAAATGGTTAGAACTTGAAGTTAAAGCATCACCATATCTTAAAAGCTGATGAGTTTAGAGCTTCCAGCATTTGTACGTAAGATTCCTTGTGATTACCAACATATTCACATTTTTTCATTGAGTTTGTTCTACTGCATAGTCATGATTTAACACCTATGAGACCTTGGGGTTATCTCTTTGATCATAGAGACCAAACTTTCAAGAGAGATAAGATAAATTTTATTCTGGCTGAGTTGTTGATGTGCAAAAACACCAAACATCGGGATTGGTTCTATAGAGAGGGTGAACAAGCAAGCTAGAGTGTTTTCTAAATGCCATTTCTCCTGAGAGGCTAAGAAGGACAATCGAATCTGCACCAGGAGAAGAACAAGAGTTTCAAGAATTTCCACCTCCAACCAGGTCAAGAAGGACCAGAAGAAGGGAGGAATCATCATCCAATCCATAATTTTCACCATCCCCACCTCCATCCACTTCATCTTCCTCTGATTTTGAGACTGGTTCCATTCCACAACCCCAACCAGTCATCCATCGACCATTACCACCTCCACCAATGGATTTCTCAGCGAATAACCCATCACCTCTGATATTCAACAACTACAATGTTATGCCCAAGAACCTTGAGCATTTTTGCTTTAAGTTTCACATGAATGACCCAAATAGGATAGAAGAAGAGCACATTAGGATCTTTCAGACTTGTCTGAGAGATAGAGGGATTAATCATGAGGAAGTTGCATGCATAATTTTCCCCTATTCTCTAGGAGAAGAGGCCTTTTATTGGTATAACCATTTAGCTGTTGCATCCATCTCTAACTAAGATAAACTTGAGGCTGCATTCCTACTAAAATTTAAGATTCCCATTAGTGCTAATGAGCTATATATGCAATTTACCGGGGTAAAAAGAGAGGTTAATGAGCATGTAGGATCATTCAACAATAGGTTTCACCGAGCATACACTAGACTTCAAGCACCTTATGCTGGAAATATGGACACTGACCTAGAGGTCTACTTTGAAGCCCTTGACAACCTTACCTCCACCTTCCTTAAGTGGAGAACCAATCCACCAACTACCTTGCTCAGTGCATATACAGAGGCTGTTAAGGTCAGTACAGACTTGAGACAACACTTGTCAGGACCCCTGCCATCTCTGGGACCAGCTTCTCACCCAAGCCAAATCTAATCTCTCAACCAGGCTTTGATCAATCATACACCTATCATGAATCCTATTCCATAGTTGCCTCTAGTCCCTCACCCAGGTCATCCAATAAACCAAGTCCAACCAATGTCGGGTTATCCCCAGCAAAATGCTAACCATCCCCTCCATTCACAATCACAAGCTAATTTCCCTACATATTTGTAGAACTTAGAAGTTTTGAATCAATCTACTGGTTTTGGAGGAGTGTTAGGATACTCCTCAAACACTATGAATCTAGTCCCTTACAACAATCCTAATAAAGAAAGGTTAGATGAGCTGACTGAACAAGTGAAGAAGCTAAACATGGAGGTAACCTACTTGAGGAACCAGAACAATCAACTCCAAGCTAATCAGAAGATCATTCAATCAAGTTATAATAGAGGGAAACACTATAATAGAAATCAGAACTTTGAAAGAGGACAAGGTTCTGGTCAAAACTATGATAGAAATCATCAAGGTGGACAAGGATTTGAAAGAAGACAAGCACCTAGGTAGAATAGGCCATGGAACACTAGGCCTAACAATGGAGGAGTTCCCACCCCACTAGATCAACCTTCCAATCCAGAGAAACCTCCAGGTGTTGTGTACTTGGCAAAGGCCGCTTTGTCTGGATGGTGTAGGCTTCACAAGATAAGTCAACACTCTGAGCTTGACTGCCCTGAATTTCAAACTATTGCTTTCATTTTGCAATATGAAGTTGAAAACAACTCTACCAGAAAAGAATTGATGCCTTCAAATCCCTATGATTCCCCAGTTTTAGTGTTGAATCATGCTCCTTTCCCAAGGGATGAGGAGAATGAACCAAAAGAGGAATCAAGTAGCCAAAATGGGGAGGCTAAACAAGTGCTCAATGAAGATGAAATTTATCAACTGTTTGATGAAGAAACTAAGAATGACAATGGTCCATTGGATGAGGGAGAGGCTGATGTTGAAGAAGTGCAGATGTTTCAGCAACCTGCCAGAAAGTATGCTTTGAGGAGCAAGCCCCATAGGAATCCACAAGTTGGAGGATCGTTTACTACATCTACCCCTCCACACAATTTTACTACTCCACCGGATCCACATGCCAATAAAAATCTATCCTACCCTCAGGTGCTAACACAATACCTCACGAAAGAAGGACAACCAGATGTTTCCAAAGGAAGCATTGTTGATGCAGAAAAGGATAAGAAGACTAGTCATTCCAAGCAGCTCCACACTGACATGAATGTGGAACGGCTAGGAGAATATGTCACCGAGGAACTCAGAAAAGTTAAGGTGAGTCTTTCTGCTTTTGAGTTATTAAGAGTTCCTAAAATCAGAAATGTAGTCCTTGGGTCCTTTAATTCAAGTATAGCAATGCTAGGAATAGCTACCAATGAGGCAATTGCAAGGCCTCCTAGTTCACAAACACCTAAAGGTCCTAGTCTATCACAACTCAGGGATAGGGGTAAAGAAAAAGATAAGAGTCGGGTTGCACAAGCTAACTCACAGTTGAATTTATTCCAAGGAAAAATGGAAACCCCTCCTTTTCTGATTTCCATTCATATCTTAGGTAAAAATCTGCACAATTGCCTACTGGATTCAGGGGCATCCACAAATTTTATGCCATTTGTTGTCTGTAGGGCTCTTGGTATTATCCTTGCAACCTCTCAAAAGAAAGTCACCCAATTAGACAAAACATTGGTGAATATAATAGGAGAAATAAACATGATTCCCATGCAAGTTGCTTCAGATCCTAGAATGCAACAAGTGCTTAATATTCAGGTAGCTGACATTCCTGACACTTATGGTCTGATCTTGGGTAGAGATTTTACCAAGGCATTAAATGGATACACATCCACCGATCATTCCCACATGTGGCTCCCCTGGAAAGGAGTCCCAAATCAAATAAGAATTGAGAGAGAACCAAGAATGAAGTATGTCATTACTGAGTATCAAAATACTTCAAATGAGATACTGATATCAGAAGTCAGTATGGGGAACTATTTCTTAGCCTCCCCTACTTCAGACACGAAAGAAATCTTGATGTTGCAAAGTTCTTCTGGTGAACCCACATCAGAAGCCAACAACTCTGAAGTGCATGTTGAACAAACAAAAGAACCTAGTGATCAGGCAAATAGACAAATCAGTTTGTTGGATAACTTCTAGGAGTTTATCTGGAAATGTGTAGAAGATCAGATTCAGTTGGGTAGAAATATGAACTTTGAAGAATTGCTTCTTCCTAATTGGTGCAGAGTTCATGATGCTTCTCATTCTGAACTGGAATGTTGCTTGTGTCAAACTATAGCAGAATAGATACAAAGGCACATTAACACAACCCCAACTATTGAATCAAACATACAGAGCATTCAAAATAGTTAAAAAGGGAAGGATCCAAAACCTCCTAAAGAGCCTCTGAGTGACATTAAGGATAGAGGTATTCCAAGAAGAGTAGGAGCTAATGACTACAGGACATTAAGGTGTGATGGATCCAAATCCGAGCAAGGTGTTGGAGCAGGGCTTGAGTTGATTAGTCCTAAACGTAAAACCTACTTTGCTGCTCACAAACTCCAATTCCAGTGCACTAACAATGTAGCTAAGTATGAAGCTCTAGTTCATGGGTTACTGATGGAATTGAGAAAGAAAGTTAAAATCCTGCAAGTGTTTGGAGATTCCGAGCTAGTGGTCAGGCAAGTGAGGAAACAATACTCATTTCATGAAAGAAGGATGGCCAATTATAGACAAAGGATTTGGGATCTTATTGAAGGATTTGATTCCTTCAACATTCAGCTGATACCTCATATTAAGAATCAAACTATTGATTCTCTGGCGCAAGCAGCAAGTACATTGCAGCCATTATCACTTTCAAGCTTAAAGAAGTTCATTGTGGAAATTGTTCTAGTACCTTCATTGTCTGATAATGTCACCAATTTTTAGGTATTTGAAGATGATAAGCACATTCTTGATTTTATCACTAGTTGTGATGTATTTGCTTCCCAAGTAATTGATGAGGTTGAGCCTCAAGAGGCCGAAATTGACCTAGAAGGAGTCCTCAATTTGAAGACTAATACCATCCCAAGAGGCATGGTGCAATTGGAAAGGATCTTTGATCTCGATAGGATCAAAGATCAGGAGCAAAAAATGAAAAGGGAGTCCCTCAACTGTTAGTGTGAAACGTACAACATGGGGACCCAAGGTGATGTCAAGAATGTCTTTATTGGTAAGGTGTCCACCCCGTAGGAGAGGAAAGGAATTATTGATGCCTTGCACACATATCAAGATGTGATAGCTTGGAGTTATGATGACTTAAGGACATATGCCACTTTGATCATTACACATACTATCCCCCTCAAGTCAAATGTTAAACCATTCAGGAAAAGACAACGACCGATTAATTCTTTGCTAGAGCCCATTATTCAGAAGGAAGTGCAGAAGTTACTCTCGACACAAATCATGTTCCTAGTAAGACATTCAGCGTGGGTTGCAAACTTGGTCTCGATTAGGAAGAAAAATGGAGAAATTAGACTGTGTGTTGATTTCAGGAACCTGAGCAGAGCATCAAAAAAGGATAATTATCCAGTCCCTTCATTGGATGAGGTGCTTCAGGTTGTCAATGGATCTCAAATGATTTCCTTCTTGGATGGGTACTCTGGATACAATCAGGTCATGGTCCAATATGAGGATAGGCACAACACTGCCTTCACTACAAAATGGGGAACCTTTTTTTACCAAAGAATGCCTTTTGGGTTAATCAATGTTGGAGCTACATTACAAAGAGCTATGGATATTGCCTTCAAATACATCATTGGAAAGTGCATAATCATCTACATGGATGATTTGACAGTATTTTCCAAGAAGAGAAGTGATCATGTTGCAGATTTATGCAAAGTATTCCAGAAGTGCAGGGAATTTAGTATTTCACTTAATCTAAAGAAGTGCATATTTGGAGTCACTGAGGGAAAGTTGTTAGGACATGTTATTTCATAACAAGATATTGCCATTGATTCTGAACAGGTGGAAGCAATACTGAAAATTCAACCCCCTGCAAGCAAGAAAGAAATGAAGTCATTCTTTGGAAAGATTAACTTTGTTAGGAAATTTATCATTGGATTTGCAGAAATAATCAAGCCCTTAAATGCAATGTTGAAGCAAGAAGAGAAGTTTGAATGGAATACAGAGGCTAAGGAAGCATTTGCAGAAATCAAGAGAGCTATTGTTGAGGCCCTTGTTCTGGTAAGTCCTGATTATGCTAAGCCATTCTACATCTATCCATTTGCTTTTGATCACTCCTATGCAGGCTTGCTAACACAAAATTCTGATCAAGGGAATGAACATCCCATAGCATTCATGAGTACACCTCTGAAAGATGTCGAACTGAGGTATCCTAGTGTTCAAAGGAAAGCTTATGCCTTGATTTGAACTATGAATAAGTTTAGGCACTATATATTGAGAAAGAAGGTCTTTGCTATAGTCCCTGATCCTGCAGTCAAGCTATTGTTGATGCAAAATGAGTTGGGTGAATGTAGAGCCAAGTGGGTGACTATGTTACAAGAATATGATATTGAAATTCAACCCATGAAGTTGGTAAGAGGGTAGGGGATGACCAGGACAATGGCAGAAATGGGTCCTGACCTTGTAGCTCAGCATTATAATCTTGAGGATGTTTCTTCGGTGGAATGGTATGATGAAATTATCTACTACTTGTTGAATCAACAATGTCCCAAACACCTTAATTCAGTACAAAGGAGAGAACTACATTTGAAGAGTGGCAGTTTTATGATGAAGGGAGTCATCTTATACAAGAGAAATCATGAAGGTATCTACCTAAGATGCCTAGGGAAAGAAGAGGCAGGGAGAGTAATGACTAAATGTCATGATAAGTATGGCACAGGCCATGGTTCAAAACCTTCCATTGCCAATTAGATTCTGAGGGCGGGCTATTATTGGCCTACCTTGTTCAAGGACACATATCACCATGTGAGGACTTGCCATGTGTGTCAAACTGTAGCAAGCAGGGAGAGGTGTGCAACTCTTCCACTTCAACCTATCATAGAGGTAAAACCATTTGCACAATGGGGAATGGAATTCATTGGTCCAATCAGCCCATCTTCATATGTATCCAATCAACCCATCTTCATCTGTAGGCCACAGGTATATTCTTACCATAATTGATTATTTTACTAGGTGGAATGAAGCTATAGCCTGCAAATAATGCACTTCTGAAGTAGTGATCAATTTCATGGAATCAGGTATCATCAATCACTTTGGTTGTCCATTAGCTGTAGTTTGTGACAATGGGTTTGCATTCACATCTTTAAAGTTTTATAATTGGGCTTATGACCATGGAATTGCCATAAAATTTGCATCCAATTACTATCCATAGGGGAATGGTTTGGATTAGTCTTCCAATAAGAACCTTTTGACAGTCATCTAGAAACTACTAGAAAAGAACCCCAAGGATTGGCATACCCAGCTCAGATTCTCTCTTTGGGCAGACTGCACTAGATAGAAGGCATCCTTAGGAACCTCTCCTTATCACTTAGTGTATGGATTGGAACCTCTCTTTCCCATCCAACTGAAGATCTCTACCCTACAATTCATCAATGAATATTATGATGGAGAGGATAAGTGTGGAGCTTGCTTAACTGAATTGTTACACCTTGAAGAGAGAAGAGATGAAGCCCTATAAAAATTTGCCAAACATCACGGTATAGTGAAAAGATGGTTTGATAGGAGAGCCAAGGTGAAGTCCTTTAGAATCTCTGACTTGGTTCTCTACTGGGATAAATCTCATGACAAAAAGGGGGAGAATGGAAAATTTGACAAACTTTGGCTTGACCCTTATTAGATTGTAGAGATCCTGGGAGATAATGCCTTCCATTTGAAAACCCTCACTGGAGGAGATATCCTACTGCCTGTCAATGGGCAGTATTTGAAGCATTATTTTGAGTCTTGAGTTGTTCTCAACTCTATCCTTTTACATAAGTAGATTAGGTTTCATTTATGTTATTTTTCTTGTTGCTTTTGGTTGGGTTTCTTTTGGTTTTTCTCTGCTTGTTTGTTGCTCCGGTTTTGGTTTTCTTTGGTCTTCTTGGGTTGGTTTTTTCCTGTTGTTTTGTTGGTTTCTTTGGGGTTGTCCTACTTTCCTCTGGGCTTGTTGCATCTATACAACTGGCTGCTTGTCTAGGTCTGCTCTGGGATTTCTTTTACAAACTCTTATCATCTTCTTAGATTCATTCACACTGGTGGATTTCCTTCATTTGATGTTGCATGGGCTGGGAGTAAGTGTCACTTAACTAAGTTGATTTTGGGAATATATTTGGGTCTTATATCTTCACACAAATCTTAAGAATTTTGAGGATGCATATGGTCTTTAGGAGGTTTGACTGGGTGAAAAATCTTAAATTCTACTCTAGTGCCACTGTGGTTCTTATCCTTGAGTGTGGGCTTCATTTCCTGCAAGGTGAAAAGTAAAGCTTTAAAAGAAAATCTCAAAAGGCAATATCAAAAGGAAAGAAAATATTGAAAATAAAAAATGTTCACCTTTTCAAGGGTATCCTAGTATCTCTATCGAGGCTATGGACGCCTGGCTAGCAGTAGAGCTATGTTAGGGAGGGTCATAGTGATAACCTCACCGGGGCTATGGACGCCTAACTGGCAGTGAGGCTCTCTCAAGGTTGCTTTTGGAGTTAGAATCCTTAGGTAGCCCTGTCAGACTGAATTTGGTCCTTGCTACAACTTAAGAAATGAAAATGAATGCATATGCACACATTTTGACCCTGGTACAGGAAAGGTTGGCTTGTTAGTGATTTCTGAAACCTTTCTCTATTTGTAACCTGATGCTTGGAATGAAACCACGGATTCTGAGTTCATGATGCCAGTTTGTCATAGAAATGCTCTGGAGCATTTCCCAACGGAGTCACCATTTGTTGTGTAGTTTTGCACACACGCCCCTTTGAAAGTGGGGACCCCCTCTTGGCCTTCCATTTTTGGCCCATTTATATTGCTTGCCCCCCTCTTTTGTGCTTATCTTTGAGGATCTTGGGGTTTTGTTCTTTGGTGCTTGCCTTGGTTGTGAGTGCCTTTTGTGTTGGGTTCCTGGTGGTTTTGGGGTCTTGTGGATGTCCTCTTTGGGGTGGTCTTCTTTTTCCTTTTGTTTTCTCCCTTGGTGTTTTTGTTTGGGTCCTAAGGGTTGGTTTCCTCCCTTGGCTTTCCCTTATTTTCCTTGTTTTCTTTTGTTCTATCGAGGGCGGAATTGGGATGAGACCGAAATTTGAACTTTGGCTAAGTTCTTGGTTTCATCCATGTTCCTGTTCTGGCTCTGCTTCCTTCCTGCTCTTTTGCTTCCTTATTCGTTTTGTTTTTTTTCGTCCTAAGGGGTGGGTTTCTGCCCTTGGGTTTTTTCTTCGCTTCATTTTTTCCTTCGCTTGTCGGAGGCAGAATAGGGATGGATCCAAACTTTGAAATTTGGCTAAGTTCTTGGTTCCATCTTCATTCCCGTTCTAGCTTTGTCTCCCGTGTTCTCATTTTTCTATTATTTTGTTTGTCTTCGGTCGTGGAGTGGGTCTCCGCCCTTGGGTTTTCTTTGCTTCGCTTTTCCCTCATTTTTCAGAGCCAGGACTGAGATGGAACCAAACTTTGAACTTTGGTAAAGTTCACAGTTCAGTTCCCATTCTTGTTCTACCTCTGCTTCCGTTGGGGTTGCTTTTGCTTCGGCCTTTGCCGGTTTCCCTTCGGTTTGGTTCCCATTTTCGTTCTGCCTCTGCTTCCGTCGGGGTTGGTTTTGCTTCCGCCTCTACCGGTTTGCCTTTGTTTCCTTTCCCATTCCCGTTCCACCTCCGCTTCCGTCGGGGTTGGTTTTGCTTCCGCCTTCGCCAGTTTCCCTTTGTTTCCTTTCTCGTTCCCGTTTCGCCTCCACTTCTGCCAGGGTTGGTTTTGTTTTCGGTTGTCTTTCTTTCATTTTTATTTTGGTCCCCATTTCACCTCCGCTTCCACCTATTTTCCTTTGGTTCCCGTTTTGGTTCCTGTTCCACCACCGTCGGGGTTGCAACTGGTTTTGTTCCTGCCTACTTCCCTTCCTTTCTTGTTTCGTTTTTGCCTCCGCCTCAGCTTGTCTTTGGTTCTGACTCCGCCTGGATTTATGCTTGATTCTCATGCCTTAGGAACTCTAATGGATCTTCTTGGATTTTGATGATGTATTGAGCATTAATGGTGGCCTGTTTGATTGTAGGTTGGATCAATTTGGGTTTGCTGGATGTACTTTGAATATATGGCGTGTGCAGTCAAGTACACTTTGCGGCTGCTATCATGAAACCCACTCTCGCATGCAAGGCCGATTTGGTTGGTGGTCATTAATGGCTGGTAGACGTGATCTAAAGGGGCTCAACCTGGTTTTGTTTGATCTGAGTCATTCTTTTTCCTAGCATGGGTCTGATTGGTGGCTCGTGTTCATGCTGGTGTTTTCGTGCACATGGCTATTCACATGGGTGAAGTCTTTTGGTGGGTGTGGCTCAAGGATCCGTTCCCCTGACTTTGTGCGATCCCAACTAGATCTGATGGGGGTCCTTGTTGCATTCAATGCTTGACGGTGGGTTATTGCTGGTTGTCGAGGCCGATTTGATTGGTGGTCGAGCTTCCTTGTAACCCTAGCTCTATTTCATGTAGGCTTGGTTTTTCTATAAGTATGGCAGTTTGTCTCTTTTGTAAAGGTTGGAATTGGCTAGGTTAGGATTCAATTTAGCAGACTAAGTCAGAGGACTTGTAATAATTGGAGTTAGCAGTAGAGTAGCATGTTAGAAGATTAGAAGTTAGTTTTCACATTTTAAGCAAGTGTTGTAACAGACCAGAATTGTTGCTAATTTGATAATTTAATACAAAGTGCAGACATTGTGCTATGACTGGTGCCCTCTTTGCATTGAATAATCTTGCATTTTTCTTGTTCTATATTTTAAATCGCTTGGAAATATTTGGATATATCTTGGGTTTAATTAATAATGCTTGTGATTTAATTCCTGGAGTGTTGTAGCAATCCCTGGTTCATATCCTGGGAAGCTTCTTGATTGAGGGAATGTTGTGCAAGGTCAAATTGTACCTCATATTCATATTCTTAGCTCAACTGTATATATTCATTTAGTCTCATTGAATGAATGCCTACAGCCTAAAAATATTTAACACCTTAGAAGATTGCACTGCTTTCTGCAAGATTGCAGGTATAGCCTAGGTTGAACATAAATTAGTTTAAGGGATTGGTCCATTCGAGGTATTTCATCATTTGCATGATTAATCTTAGAAGTAGTGTTAACAATTAGAACTTTTGAAACCCTCATCTTTTGTTGTTTCTTTTATTAAACGGTTAGAACTTGAAGTTAAAGTTGCACCATATCTTAAAATCTGATGAGTTTAGAGCTTCCAACATTTGTACGTAAGACCCCTTGTGATTACCAACATATTCACATTTTATCACTGAATTTTTTCTACTGCATAGTCATGATCTGACACCCGTGAGACCTTGGGGTTATCTCTTTGATCATAGAGACCAACATTTCAAGAGAGATAGGATAACTTTTATTTTGACTGAGTTGTTGATGTGGAGGAACACCAAACAACAGTAAGGTGTACTTGGGTGATGGTTCTTATTTGAATATTGTTGGCCATGGTAAAGTTAGAATCAGTTTTCCTAATGGTAGAATAAAAAGGATTAATCGCATGTTGCATATCCCTGGATTAGCAAAAATTAGTTATCTATGAGAAAATTAATAGATGCACGTGTGGAGGTAGTATTTTTTGACACAAAATGCAAGATGGTTAGAGGTGCTATTGTGATTGCTAGAGGTATCAGATATGGCACATTATATAAATTTGATGCATGCACTGTTGAGTTTAATAGTAGTTGTGGGTAAGTGCACCAATCTGTGACACAATCTTGGCTCTTAAGATGCCACTTTTTTTTTCTTTTGAAATCAGGAAAATTTGATTTTCACGAGAAAATGAAGATAGTTACGCTCAAAATTTCAAGATGCTGCGAGAAAAAAAGTTGAAGTGCTCTGAGTCTAGTTTCTAAGCTACTAATGTTTTTTGAAATTAATGAAGATTAAGGGTCTCAAAAAGGGGGGGGGGCAAAATAGGTCTTGTTTTTATCAAAAAAATAGCATAGCGCTTGAGGGCACCCCCCTTTTTGGTTAACTTTTTTTAAGAATTTCAAAAATCCCAATGGTGAGAAATTAGATAACACCATGTAGTTTATCCTCCTTCTTTTGGATAATTTTTTTAATGAATATATAATATTTTATGAATTTTCAAATTGGACACATCCTGAAAAGCTAAAATTTGAGCGTGCTCCCCCTCAGTTTTTTCGCAAACTAATCGATTTTTTTTTTCATCATGTGTAGAATGGAGTCTAGTTTCAAAAAACTTAATTTGTTTCACGTTCCGATGAACGTGTAAAAATCTATCCTAAACCTAGCACATGTTGGTTTTTGACCAAAAACGAAGGCATTTATAATAGAAGCCATGGATCAAAACCTTAACTAAATCAAAATGAAAAAAGAATTATATATTTAGATAGTTGAGACAGAGGTTAACGCTATCATGATTTTTTTAATAAACTTGCATTGAAATATGTGCAATGAGACATGGAGCATAGACAAAAATATGAGAAAATTTAGCAAATCCTATTAATTAACACATCCAAAGTAGGCCATTTGGTGAGCGCCAAATGGCCTGCTTTGCACAAAACTAGATTTTTGCTTTCTCTGTCAGGGAAACTATATACATGAAATAAACATTTAAGTATAAGTTGACATTTAATTTCTTATACTTTAAGTTATATTTCATGTATATATAGGTAGGATGTTTGAGAGTGGTTTCAGATCTCTAAGAGTTATAATGCAAATTCTATTTTTTGGAAGATCTTAAAAATTTCAAACTTAGTCAAATTTTAGTAATCAGCATGTCAAATTTCAGTAATCAAGAGGTCAAATTTTAGTACTCAGGAGGTCAAATTTCATCTTTCTCTCTCTATCTCACTCATTTTCATCTCTTATTCTCTAGACCTCTCTCTCTCTCTCTCACTATCTCCATCCCTTTATCTAACAATATCTTCCTTGAGCTAAAGAATTATGTCTCTACATGTCCATCTCTCTCTCCTTCCCTCTCCAATATCTATCTCCCTCCCTCTTTCCCTCTCTATAGTTTTCTATCTCTCTCTACTCTCTATACCTACCTATCCTTCCCTCCCTCTCTCTCCTCTCTTTCTCTCTCTTTGCTTCCCTCTCTCTCTCCTCCCTCTCTACTCTCTATCTTTCTATTCTCTCTCTCCTTCCCTCTCTAGTTCTCTCTATCTCACTTCTTTCTCCTTCCCTCCCTCCCTCTCTAATTTTCTCTATCTCCCTCTCTCTCTCCTTCCCTTTCTACTTCTCTCTATCTCACCTCTCTTTCTCCCCCTCTCTCTCTCCCTCTCTCTTTCTTTCACCCACCTTTTCTCTCTACCTCTCACTATCTAACCTATCCCTCTATACATATTTCTCTCTCCCCCCTCCTTCCCTCTCAATCTCTCCACCTTCCTCCTTATCTCTCTACTTTTAAGCTCCATCACACATCTCTATCACCTATCTCACTTCTCTCTTTCCCCTTCCCTCTCTACTCTCTTTATCTCTATCTCACCCCTTTCTCCCTACCTATCCCTCCCTCCTCTCTCTTATCTCTCTCACCTCTCTCTCTCTCCATCCCTACCTCTTCCTCCCTCTCTCCTTCCCTCTATAATTCTCTTTATCTCCTCCTCCCTCTATCTACCTAGACCTCTCTCTATTTTTGTCTCACCTCTCTCTCCATCCCTACCTCTCCCTATATCTCTTCTTTCATATCTACTTCTCTCTACCTAGTTGTCCCTCTATACCTATTTCTCTCTCCCTCCTTGCCTCCTCTCTCTCAATATCTCCACCTTCTTTCCCTCTCTAATTCTCTCTCTATCTCTCTCCTCCCTCTCTTCTCTCTCTATCTCTCCCTCCATCCCCCTCTTTCTATCTCTCCTCTCTCCCTCCCCCTCTTTCTATCTCTATTTGCCCTCTCTCTACCTACATCTCTCTCCTTCTATATATCTCAAGTATCCATATTTAGCTATCCCTCCCTCCTCTCTCTCTTCCACAAAATTCACTCTACATCTCTCTGTCTAGCCTACCCTATATACCTCTTTTTCTCTCCCTCTCTCTTCCCCTCTCTCAATCTATCTACCTTCCTCATTACGCCTCTACTTATCTCTATCACCTCTCTCTATCCCCCTCCCCTCTTTACTTTCTTTCTCTCTATCTCACCTCTCTCTCCTTAAATATCCCTCCCTCCCTCCTCTCTCTCTATCTCACCTATCTCTCCCTCCCTACCTCTTCTTCCATCTCTCCTCCATTCTCTACTTCCCTTTATCTCC
>CM021102.1:838564228-838747562 GCA_007115665.2 Sequoiadendron giganteum
AGAGAGGGAGGTTGGAGGGAGGGAGAGGTAGAAAGGGATAAGTGAGACATAGAGAGGGAATGAGGGAAAGTGGGATAGAGAGAGAATGGTGATTTAGAGAGGAGGGAGTGAGAGGGAAGGATGGAAATTGGGAGAGAGGGAATGGTAATTTAGAGAGGAGGGGGTGATAGGTATGGATAGAGATAATGGTGAGAGAGAAAGAGAGGGATGGAGAGATATAGAGAGAGGTAGGTAGAGGAAGGGAGAGGAGAGATAGAGAGTAGAGAGGGAAAGAGGTAGGGAAGGAGGAATAAGTGAGATAGAGAGAGAGATTGATGGAGGGAGAGTTATGTATAGAGAGGGAAAGCGAGAGGAGAGATAAAGCGTAGAGAGGGGAGGGAGGGAGGGAGAGGTAGGGAGATACAAGTGTGTGTGTGAGTGAGAGAGAGAATGGTAAGATAGAGAAAAAGATCAATTGAGAGAGAAAGAGTGGGAGGGAGGGAGGGAAAATAGTGAGAGAGATTGGGAGGAGAGACAAAAATAAGTTGAGGGATGGTGAGGTCGAGAGAGGGAAGGATGGAGGGAGGAAGTGTTAGTGAGGGGGATAGAGGTATGTGTGTGTGTGAGAGAGAGAGATAGAGAGAGTGGTGAGATAGAGAGGGGAGAGTGAGAGGGAGGGAGAGAGAATTATGAGATAGAGAGGAGAGAGTTAGAGAGAAAGTGGGGGAAGAGAGGGATAAAGAGTGAGAGAGAGATGTAGGTAGAGGAAGGGAGAGGAGAGATAGAGAGTAGAGAGGGAAAGAGGTAGGGAGGGAGACATAAGTGAGATACAAAGTGATGGAGGGAGAGGTAGGTAAAGAGAGAGAGAGGGGAGGGGGGAGGTAGATGTAGGGAGGAGATAAGAGGGGTGAGAGAGAGAGGGGGGGGAGAGAGAGCAAGGGAGAGAGAGAGAGAGAGAGAGAGAGAGAGAGAGAGAGGGAGTGGAGAGATAGAGAGTAGAGATAAGGAGAGATAAATTTGATACAACTTGCTTACTACTAAAATTTGACGTCCTGATTACTGAAATTTGAATTGCTGATTACTGAAATTTGACTAAGTCTGAAATGTTTAAGATCTTCCAAAAACTAGAATTTGCATTCTAATTCCTAGAGATCTGAAATCACTCTCAAACATCCTGCCTCTATACATGTAATATAACTTAAAGTATAAGAAATTAAATTTCCATATGTAAATGTAAACTTATACTTAAATGTTTATTTCATGTATATAGTTTCCTTGGAAGAGAAAGCGAAAATAAAAGAGTTTAGAAAACGCATTCCAAAATTCATTGCAAAAAGAAAGAGAACTCACACTTGTTCACTCATTGCAAAATTCAAGCCATTTGGCACTCACCAAATGTGGCGCTTTTCAAATTTGGCAAGCACAATATGGCCTATTACGAGTTTTTTTTGCAATTTGGCATCAAAATTGTGTTACAGATTGGTGCACTTACCCTTGTGTGAAAAGAAAGTTTGTGGAAGAGGTGAGGGTTTTATCTTCAGTAAATGTTCATGGCTTTGGGGTACCCATGGGTACTCTTTTTCTGAATCAAATTTATATGTAGAGAAAACTGTGTTATGGCACCAGAGACTTGGCCACATTGGAGAAAAGGGACTAAGGACCATGAAAAATAAAAACCTGGTTGAATTATTTTTTGATTGTAATCTTGAATTTGATTTTTGTGAGCATTGCATTTATGGAAAACAAAATTGTGTTCAATTTTACTCGAGTTCTCATAAATCTCGTGGTGTATTGGATCTTATTCATTCTAATGTGTCTGGTACTGTAGATGTTCCTTCAATTGGTAAATCCACATATTATGTTTCATTTATTGATGATTACATTAGGACATGGGTATATTTTCTAAAGAGTAAATCTAATTTTTTTAGTTGACTTTAGGAATTTAAAGCAATGGTTGAGTTGCAGATTGGAAATAAAATAAAAAAAATTTGAGGATTGATAATGGCGGTGAATTTTTCTCTAATGATTTTGATAGATTATGTAAAGATTGTGGTATTCATAGAAAAAATACAACTCTGCATTCTCCACAACATAATGGAGTTGCAAAAAGAATGAACAATACATTGATGGAGAAGGCTAGGAGTATGTTGAGTGGTGTTGGTCTAGAACAAATTTTTTGGGGTGAAGCTATTGCCACTGCTTGTTACCTAATTAACATGTCTCCTACATCAAATTTTGTTGATAAGACACGTATAGAGGCATGGTTGGTCCAAAATCCTTCATTGAGACATCTTAGAGTTTTTAGTTGTGAGGCATATGCACATGTGCCAAAGGAGAAGCGAACAAAATTGGAGAAAAAGACTTTGAAATTTATCTTCATTGGATATAGTTATGGTGTGAAAAGATACAAGCTTTGGGATCCTATTGAACAGAAGGTAATACATAGTAGAAGTGTTATTTTTAGAGAAACTAAGCCTTCTTTTGTTACATTACAGTGAGAACAAATTAAATAGGAAGATGTGATTCAATTTCCTTCTACACCTGAGAAAGTTGAATCAAGGCCCATGGATAGACAAGAAGTTAAGGAGAGCTCATCTAGCTCTGAATCTTAAGAAGGGGAGGAATAACCTCCAACGTAGCTTGTTCATAGGTCTACAAGGCATAGAAAACCACCTAAAAGGTATTCACCTGAAGATTGGAGATGTATTTTTCCTTGAATACTAACATGGATGAACCTAGATTGGTAGAAGAGGTATTAGGTATGAATGATGTATAATCTTGGAAGATTTTTATGGATGAATAAATGGTAGCTTTGAAAAAGAATGATACATGGGATCTTGTACCATTTACTGAAGGAAGAAAACCTATTGGTTGCAAATGGGTGTTCAAGAAAAATTTTGGTTCATTTGCATGTATTGAGAAGTACAAAGCAAGGTTGGTTGCAAAAGGTTACTCTCAAGTTGAGGGTGTTGATTATGGTGAGATATTTTCTCTTGTTACAAAAATGATGTATCCATTAGATTTTTATTTTATATTGTTGCTACTTATGATTTAGAATTTGAGCAAATCGATGTAAAACCTACTTTCCTTCATGGTGACTTGAAGGAGAATATTTATATGACACAGCCAGAGAACTACATGGTGAAAGGTAAAAGTAAATTGGTTTTCAAATTGAAGAAATTTTGTATGGCCTAAAATAGAGTCCTAGGATGTGGTACCAAAAAATTGATACATATGTGTTGAGTTTGGGACTTGAGCATTATAAATCAGATCATTGTGTTTATTATAAAATTGATGGTGATCATTTCCTATTTATTGCATTATATGTTGATGATATATTATTTATTGGTAAAGGGAAAGGTATGATTTCAAAACTAAAATCTCAACTTGCTGCTAAATTTGAAATGAAAGATCTTGGTGTAGCTAAAAACATTTTTGGGATGAAATTTAGAGGAGATAGAGTGAATAGAAATCTATGGCTTGGCTAAAGTAAGTATGTCAATTCAATTTTACAGAGGTTTGATATGTAGGATTGTAGACCATTGTGTGTTCCTGTTTCATCTGGAATAAATTTATCTATTTCAGATTGTCCAACATCCCCATAAGAGATCGAATACATGAGAAAAGTGCCTTACTAGAGTGCAATTGGAAGTTTGATGTATGCTATGGTTTGTACAAGACCAAAAATTGCCCAAGAAATGAGATTTCTTTCTAGATATATGTCTAATCTTGGTAGAGTTCATTGGGATGCACTTAAAAGAGTCTTCAAATATTTGTACAGTACCTTAGATTATTCCTTGTGTTATCATAGTAATATGATTGAAGATGATATTCCCCTTGATATTCATGGTTATGTGGATTCATATTGGGTAGGTGATGTTGATATTGAATGATCCACCAGTGCTTATGTCTCCACTTTAGTTGGTGGTGCAATTAGTTGGATGATTAAGTGATAGGTTGTGGTTTCTTTGTCCATTACTGAACCTGAGTATATGGAAGCTACTCATACTTGTAAAGAATCCATTTTTCTTAAGAGACTATGTTCAGATATTGAAATAAAACAAGGTGCAGTGACAATTTATTGTGATAGTCAGAGTGCGATATGTCTAGCTAAGAAAATGACATTTCATGCCAAGGCCAAGCTCATTGATGAACAATATCATTTTGTTAGATATATGGTCAAAGATGGTAGGGTGAAGTTGGTTAAGGTAGAGACTTTGATAAATGTTTTTGATTCATTATCTGAGCCTATGAGCACAGAGAAGTTTACATGGTGTTTACTGACTATGGGCCTTTCAGCCCCTAACAATTAAAGATTGTGTTTATGCACCCTCTTGTTGGTCTTGCAAGGTGTTCAACAAGTGGGAGATTTGTTGGGGAAATGTGTCTCAAAGTTTTAATTACATAAGGTATCATTGGTACATAAATTACTGGTGATACATCCGTGATGGGAGGCATGGGGAGGTTCCCCCCCACGTTCTGGGGACTCGGAGGCAGAGCCCCCAAAATAATTGGTGGTGAATAAGCATGTCAAAATAAAGAATGGATAAAAACTCTTTTTTGATAGAAATATTATCTACCAAATATTAGATAATTTTCTTGGGCAATAGTTCATAACATATTTTAACAATAGATAGATTCAAAAGAATGTGATACCATGGACCTTCCAGATGTGTTATGTGTGAGCACAAGGAAGAGAATGTGTTTCTTCTTCTTCTTTATTGTCCCTTCACTCATAGATTCTAATAATGACTTTGAATGAGGTTGGGTCAAATCTCATATATACCAAATGATATAAATATCTCTTCATTTGATGGCCAATATTATAAAAATAGTCAATTTTTACGTGTCTTTATATTTTGAGCCTATCTTTATTGGTTTGGGAGGATATGGTGTCACATCCCTAAAAACTCTATACTTTTTTTGTGTTAACCATTGACGTCCCAATGTAACTTGGACTAAGGTGGGAACTCTATCATTTAAATTTAATCATACTTGATATTTTTAATGTTGTATGGATCTAATGATTAAGGCTATAGACTCATAATAATTTAATTTTTAATTATTCAATAATTAAAAGTTATGAAATCATTGGTTTCAATTTAAATGACACGATTGTATCTATACATGTATGTTATATTATGGACTATCTAGGTACTAATAATATTTTTTTGACTTGTACATGAGAAATTGAAGTGGTTTTGAAGGTGTTAGGGGTGCAACAAAGTAGACCTAGCAACTTTATCTTAAGCATAGTTATAAACAGATTTAACCCTTAGTCAATGAACTTCACTCTAGAATGACAATTCAAGTAAAACCTTACCTTCCCCTACAAGTATTACAATAGTTCTTCATAATAGGAAGATGGATTATCTATCTATGATTGTATTTTGGCAATAGACATCTTTGTCTTGACTGATTAGTAAGGTGCAAATAATAATGTTCATAATAATGAGTTTTTCAACCACCAAAACTTATACATATCCCTATGCATTGGTATTTATAAATAACAATAGAAATAAGAGTAAAATAAATAAATAATATAAAGATAAAAATGTATAGAATAAAAAAAAATCAAATGAGGGGGAATAGAGAAAAATTAGTTGTCATAGAAATTCCACCAATGACCCAAAAAGGAAGATGATGACCATTAATGGGGTTACTCCTCCCTTCTATGACAAGGGAGATAGCCCAAATTAAATGGGAATGGAATAAGTATGGAGAAGGGGGGAACATATGCCATTAAGGAGGCATAGATACCCTCCATTAACTATCAAAATTATAGATTGGATGATGATTTTAGTGTGAAGGAACCAAATCCATGCCTCGAGACCTCCATAAAAACACATTTTGAGTATATAATTAAGGGAGAAAATAGAAAAGATTTGGAATAGGGTTGACTAGATTTTGGCAAGATAATAAAGGCATTTAGATATTGGGCACGGTGGTAGGATAAATCTACAAGTTTAATTCACCCCTAAATTAGTGACTAAGTGCAGATATTTTATCCTTTTGTTTTCCTCATTATGTTTTCTTTTGTCACATAAATAACAAGAATAGAGGATACTAGTTTTATTAGTAGCGTATTCTCTATCTACTTACAGTTTTTTATAAGGTTAAATCGTACCTTGTTCAATATATGCTATCCAACCATAATACTAATTCACTCTATATATTACCTTAGACACCTTTATTAATAAGCTTGAAGAAGGGATAAAAAATAAATCTGTACTCAATATTGGCTTTTAAAATGCAATTATTCACTCTAGAGTGTAAAATAAATTGATGAGAGATCGAGTAACTAAAAATGGTATTATGTGAATTAATTTCATGGTAGTTGTAACAAACACTCCACATAAATGACTACTAAATATTTATCTATTGTCATTGTTGACACAATGTAAAGGATAGAGTGTTAGTCACCTCATAATTTTGTAAGAGAAAAACACATAACCAAAGAATTTATCTATAAGACATTATTCCTTATTCATATACTTTTCAAAGTGATGTGATTGATATAATAAAAATTAAGATTAGAGAATAATGGAAATAGATCAGGAATCCTTATCTTATTATTGTCTAGAACGAGGTTTTAAATGCTAGTGTTAGAGAATTAGTGCCATTTATTTAAGGAAGAAATGAATAAAATATTTTCTATTTATACATTCCCTTATTTACCCATGTAGGAAATGTGAAAACTAGACATCATAGGATGTTCTCTATCTCTTTAGGTAGGTGGTAATTCATAGCACATTAAGAAATTAGAAGATCCATTTATTTATTAGCAAGTATCTTGAAAAATATGGTACAAGATCACTTGGATTGTATTTGTTGTTATAAATTGAGGAAAAAAACTCACATTTAGATCATCTAATTGTAGCTAGATTCAACTGTCACGATGCTTAGCTTGTAGCACTAAGTTTCCTAATTGCAACACACTTTTAGTAGTTCATAGATGATTTTTTATAAGAAATAAACCAATGGGATTTTGGTACTAATCATGGGATGAATGCCACTTAGAATGAGAGGCAACCATATTTTTTTACAATCAGGGATAAGGTAGAGGAAATAATCTCAATACATAAAAAAAATTGTGGTTAGGATAGAAATTATTGACCTAGAGGGGTCACCACTACCTAAAGGCTTAATATTATTAAAATCGCTAGTTTCTATTATCCCCATTAGAATATGGTCATTGTCAATGTGTATATATATCTTCTCAATAAATTATAAGGATGAGGTTACATTGTCCCTCCTTACACCTCCCAAACTTATTATGCTTATGGAAAAGTGATGCAAATCATGGGTATCAAAGACCAAAACTCACTCAAAAAAAAATTTGCTAGAGTCTTTACACATCAAACAAGGTGACTTCCTTCACAAACTGCCACTAGGCCTTCTAGGACAACAAATGAGGTTATTTTGACATAACTTGAAGGAAAAAACCAAAAACCAAAAAATAAAAGCTATTCTAAGTACCCTTTATGGCATTTGAAAACATATCAAAATTTTGGATAGTGTTACTTTGAAACAAAACCCTCAAATTTGGACTGCTACACTCCAAACTAGGCCTAAGTAGGCTTATTTAGATAGGTCACTATGGGGTTTTCACTCTCCAAGCTTCAATACTTCACACCAATTCCTCAGACATGTCAAATAGGGTCTTCCAAAACATTTCCAATCACTACAAACAAATTCCCAAGAGCTTTTTACCAAACCCTAACTCCTAGGGGTTACGAGACATAATAACCCAGTCAAAATAACCCTGGACAAAATAACCCGGTCACAATAACCCAGGGAAAAAATAACCCAAGGTCATAATAACCCATGGAAAAAATAACCCGTGGTCAAAATAACCCATGGTCATTTTAGATCAATCTAGTAAACCAGTTGAATATACAATTACCAATAGAGGGGAAAAGTTTATTTTTCATGACAGTAATGATGAGAATCATTTTTTAATATTCTAGTTTACTAGCTTGATCTAAAATGACCATGGGTTATTTTGTCCATGGGTTATTTTGACCACAGGTTATTCTGTCCATGGGTTATTATGACCCTGGGTTATTTTGTCCTTGGGTTATTTTGGCTAAGTTATTCAATCCAGGGTTATTTTGGTCGGGTTATTATGTCCTGATACCACTCCTAGGCTATTCCTATGCCAAAAACATGATTCTTCAAGCTAGGGCATCACCAAATCTATTCTGACCTTCGTCCCCTGCTCCTACAAGCATCAAGAACATAAAATATAACATATCTACACCCATTCCACCAAGTTTAAGGCCTATTCACTGGTGGAATGGGAATAGATCAATGATTTTCTATCAAAACTCACCAAAATGAGGGTTTCAAGCAACTTTTAGTAAATCTACCCTAACTTGCTTCAAAATTAATGAATTCAAATGAAACCAATTGCAAAAGAACAAGGACTTAGTGCATCATGAATTTTATTCAATGTTTGATCACTTACAGGTTGTACAGGGCCGTACAGATCTGTTTAGTAGCAAATTAAGCTTCAAAACGCAAAAAACATAGCATTCTTATTACTCAAAACAAAAACTTCACCCCAAAACTCTTCCTCAGCCTTCACAAGGCTTATTTAAAAATTTACACATCAAAACCAACCGTTCCTAATTGAATTTCAACTCCCCAACCATTCAACTTCCCAAAAATGCAAAAATGCAAAGTTGCTTTGACAACTTTTGTAACTTGTACAAATTTTACCCAATTGACTCCAAAATGACTCCAAACCACTTACAAACAATAGAAACGGTCTTAAAGACCTTATTACACAAGAAAAACACAAAACCAAACAACAATTTAACATTTGACCACCTTTCAGCCCATGGGTGCCCCTGCACCATACTCCCCAGGAAAAACAGACTCAAGTCACATTGAGGACGGTGTTGCAACAATATATTCATGTTTAATCATGTCTTCCTCTGACCTCTAAGTGACATATCTATTTGGAAAACCCTTCCAATGGACTAAATACTAGAAACAGGCATTATCCCTTGTCTTTTTGAGCTCTTTGGCACATGGAATATGCTCCAACTTTAGAGACCTTTTTGATGGATGATCTTTGACTCCTTCATATGAGAATGTTGTTGAACCTGCATCATCACTTACAACCACATATCCTCCTTCCTCTTAATTAAATTCCTTCTTCTTCACTTTAGGTGTGTGCTCAGACTTGCTCACATTCCCTTGTAGTTTATCTTTGACCTCTTCACCCTTGATGCTCACCTCTTCCATCTATTGTTGTGTCCTTGTAACTATTGATTGATCACGTATATTAACCTTTGGTATGAAAGAAATAGAATGATCAAAATCCCATTTTGAAAACAATGAGTAGAACACTTCTCCTACCATTATGGCAACATACTTTTTAAGCCAATCTTGAATCTCCAAAATCAATTCATCCTTGACCTTCAACGCAACAGATCTTGACACTAACTCAATATCATTTCCCTCCAAAATCAAGTCATTCGTCATGTCTACTATCATAATGTCTTCAGGTTTAGGAGTGGCTACAATGTCCATGTTCTCTTCTTATTTTACTTTTATGAACTCCTTCCTACCTACCATAATCACATTAGCTCCCTTAGATTGTCCTTTGTCCTCCTCTTTCAATGGTGACAAAGTATAGGAGACTCCATCTTTTTCTATTTCATAAGTATTCCTCCCTCCATCATACATAGCATGTCTATCAAATTTCCAAGGCCTCCCTAGCAGCAAACATCATACATCCATGGCTAGTATGTCACATAAAATTTTGTCCTTATACCCTCGTATGTTAAATTCCACCCAACTTTGTTCATTCACCAAAACATATTGACCCTCATTTAACCAAGAGACTTTTTAAGGGGTAGTATGTGGTATTCTTGGCAGCTTAAGCTTTTCAACCATCTCAACTAAAACCATATTATTTGTACTACCTAAATCAATTAAAACTTTACAAACCTTACCCAAGCATTTACAAGTTATTCTAAAGAGATTCCTCCTTTGTGGTGGCTCCTTCTCTATTGGTGCTTTGATGAGGGTTCTCCTTACCATGAGTGACTCACCAACTTCTAGAGAAGCATGCTATGATGGAGATTTTACACTCTCATTGTCCTCTTCTTGCACCAATTGATCTCTTATTTCTCCTCCATGTGAAGTAGAGGCATGATTCTCATTAAATTTTCATGCTTGATTCCCAAACTTGTTGCATTGGTAACACCTTCCTATGAACCCGCTAGATCCTCTTCCTTGACATCCAAATCTGCCTTGAAAGCCTTATCTACCTCCTCTAAATCCACCTATTGTATCTGCAAATTGATCTTGGAATATTCTTGTATATTCTTGGCTCTCATATGACTACCTTGGATTATAAAATGACCCTCTTCCTCTAGAATTTCTGCTTCTACCCCTATTTTGTTTGTCTTTCCCTCTCTTTAGCTTTTCTTCAGCCCTAATTGCCAATTGAAAGCATTCCTCTATCGTCCTTGGATTTTCCAAACTCAACTCATCTTGAATGTTAAATCTTAACCCATTGAGGTATCTAGACACCTTCTCCACATCATCCTCCATGTGACCTGCTCTTATAATTATCTTATAAAACTCTTCAGTATAGGCTTTGACATCCATTTCCCTTTGTTTCAAACCTTGATGTTTCTTGTACATTTGAATTGCATAATTAGCTAGTAAAAACTTACCCTTAAGCTTGGCTACCATTCTATCCCAAGAGACAAGTTTTTACTTGCCTTTCTTCCTTCTTTCAGTCTTCTCATAATCCCACCAAAGTAGGGCATGACCCTTTAATTTTGTTTTTGCCATCTTAACCCTTTGTTCCTCAGGTACATCTTCACATTCAAAGTAATTATCAAGTGCTGCTATCCAATCAAAAAGCTCTTCATCTTTCAAGCTCCATCCATACATTGGTAAATCAATATTCACCTTGTGTTAATCTTCCTTGACTTCTCTCAATAGCTTGGCCATCTTTTGTTCATTAGGATCCAACTCTTCCTCTCCTTCTTGGGGATTCTCATCTTCCCCTTCTTCTTCATGGTCACTTACATCACCCATTACCATACCTCTCCTTTGACCTATTTCAACAGCCTCAAGCCTTTCTATCATCCTATCTTGGAGTTCCTTCAATCTCCTAATCTCTCTTGCAGTCTTCTTTTCCATTTCATTCATTTTTCTAGCCATAGTGTTACCTTTTGGAGAAATCTTGTTCTCTTTTGCTTCACACTTTCCCTTTTTACAGAACAACGTATGCTACGATACTAATTTGATGCATAGCAAGGGTATCAAAGACCAAAACTCACTCAAAAATAATAATTCTAGAGACTTTACACATCAAACAAGGTGATTTCTTTCACAAACTGCCACTGGGCCTTGTAGGACAACAAATGAGGTTTTTTTGACATAACTTGAAGGAAAAAACCCAACCCCACAACCTAAACGATATTTTGAGTACCCTTTATGGCATTTGAAAACTAATCAAAATTTTGAATAGGGTTACTTTGAAATAAAACCCTCAAATTTGGATTGCTACACTCCAAACTAGGCCTAATTAGGCTTATTTAGATAGGTCACAATGGGGTTTTCACTCTCCAAGATTAAATCCTTCACACCAATTCATTAGACATTTCAAATAGGGTCTTTCCAAACATTTCCAATCACTACAAAGAAATTCCCAAGAGCTTTTTACCAAACCCTAACTCCTAGGCTATTCTTATGCCAAAAACATGAGGTCTTAAAGCTAGGGCATCACCAAATTTGTGCCAACCAAAATCCCTTGCTCCTATAAACATCAATAACACAAAATATAACATATCTACACCCATTCCATCAATTTTAAGGCTCTTTCACTAGTGGAATGGGAAGAAATCCACGATTTTTTGTCAAACTCACCAAAATGAGGGTTTCAAGCAACTTTTAGTAAATCTGCCCTAACTTGCTTCAAACTTAATGAATTCAAATGAAAGCAATTGAAAAAGAACAAAGATGCAGTGCACCATTAATTCTATTCAATTTTGTATCACTTACAGGTCGTACAGGGCTGTATAGATCTATTTAGCAACAAATTAAGCATCAAAACGTAGAAAACATAGTATTCTTATTGCTCAAAACAAAAAATTCACCCCAAAACTCTTCCTCAGACTTCACAAGGCTTATTTAAACATTTACACATCAAAACCAACCATTCCTAACTTAATTTCAACTCCCCAACCGTTCAACTTCCCAAAAATGCAAAAATGTAAAGTTGCTTTGACAACTTTTTGCAACTTTTACAAATTTTACCTAATTGACTTTAAAATGATTCCAAAACACTTACAAAAATTAAAAATGGTATTAAAGACCTTTTTACACAAGAACAACACAAAACCAAACAACTTAACATTTGACCACCTTTCAGCCCATGGGTGCCCCTGCGCTAGAAAGGTCTAATTGTAGTAATATAATTTATAAGTAAAATATAATCAAGGACAAGAAATTGGGTGGGTGGTATAATATTGAATATTAGAGTTGCCTAAAACTAATAATTATTACAAAGACTAAGGTTCACCTCACATAATCCTACTTGTAATCTTATTGTGCATGAAGGGGGTGCCATATCCTTAATCCTCAATAATATGTCACTACCTCACCCTCTTACCATCTATGCATTTATCTTAAATAACTAAACAATGGGGTACAACAAGTTCAACCTAAAAAAATAAAGGTGGGTTATTTCCTAATCATTCACAAGTATGTGTGATGGCTCATCAATACTCTATCTCTAACTACCCCATATTAACTCACCATTTGCTTTAGAATTCCCTCCATGCTAGGTCAATTGTGGCTAGAATTATAATAAATTCTAGGTTGGTAGATGCCCACAAACTTGAACCTTCATGATATCATGGCAGTTAATAGGCTATCACCAGTACCTAGTGATTGATGTCAAGAGCTACTATCATATCATTTGGATTAGCCAACCTTCACCCATAGTACGATGGTGAAGAGAGCTAGGATCTATCCTAGTTGTTACATTCGAGCACTTCAACTAATTGTTACTAGTGTACTAGATGTAGGTAATGAAGACCCAAACCTAACCATTGTATCAAGGGAGTTAGTTAGTTGTGATCAATAGCACAGAGTTGACCAATGCCAAGTGATGCCCATAGAGCAAAGGGGCTATTTGACAATATCACCAATTCCATGTGGTGTTGTATATCTAGTACTACTCCCTTCTTAGGTGAATATACTTTTCACTAATGGCCTAAGGGTGATAATTGTCAGAATCCACCATCTTGGATAGATTCATTACTTGTGGAAATATCCTTTTTGCCTACATGGCCATTTTGGGATTAAGGATGGATCCTTGGTGTAGTATGGGATGCATCATATTCCTCTTCCTAATTATTTAATGGCATGCTTAACCCCATTAGGATGAGGATGGACCCTCGGTATAGTATGGGATGCATTGAAGTCCACATCCTAATTATTCCTTTGGAAAACCTAGATTTCACCCCTCACTTATGCCCCTGACCTTTATACCATTACTATGAGAGTGTTCTTTGAGATATATTGTTAGATCCACTTGGTTGGATTGGATCTAGGTCAATGGTCCACATGGTTGGGTTTCTTATACTCTTGATTCATATAACCAAGAACCTAAACATCCAATTGTTATGCATGAAAACTCAAGCTCTTATTCATCTCCAAGTACTCTTAAGTTATGAGAATTGTACTTTTGTTTCTACTTATACATTATGGTATATAATTTGAATAAGGTCACATTTCAATTTATGTTGCTGACTACAAATGGATTTGTATTTAATTTTTTCTAGTTTAAAGAAAATGCTAGCTCCTATCACTAGTTTTTACATTGGTATCAAAGCCCCTAGGTTCCAACTTTGGACCTTGGTACTCACACTCGATGAAATAAATAAAATTTTCTTGTATATTATAGCCATGGTACATGGAAAGAAAAAAAACAAAGGGCCTCCAAGAAACCTCAAGCAAACACAACAAACTTATCTTTCTTGGAGGATCGTAAGAACACCATACTAATAGTGAAAGAGAAACAATTTCAAACATAGAAATCATGGCTACCACCCTAAAGAAAATTAAATAAAAAAAGGAAAGGACAAGGTAGGTCCATCCCAAGTTCAAGAACTATAAATCAAGCCAAAACTATCCATTGTTAGGGGTTTCCCTTTGGATGTGGGAATTACGCCTCAACCTTGTCTAGGGAAATTATTCTAAAATGTGACCATTTACATTCAAAATCCAACATGGCAAGAGAAACCTTATAGAAGGAAGACACTATCGAAGAATAGCCCATTATTGTAAAAGGGAGAGGATTTTATGTAATTATGTAACCATAATTCTTATGGTACTAAATAAATATCATGCCAAGATAACCTGTGTGTGTGTATAAAGGGGAATTATATGAATATAAGAATGATACAAATTTTATGATCTAGAATAACGAGATTTGTGTCTTGTGAAATGGAAAAAAATTAGATGGGCTGAATGGAATTACCTTAGTTGTTTTTTAGTTGTTTCTACTATAAATTTCCCTCCAAGTAATGTAGGGCGTGTATTTAATGATTTGAACTAGAATGATTTAATTCCACCTTCATAGAGAAAGAGTGAATGTATACACAATGAGGTAGATTAGTTAAAAAGGAGCAAGTCCAAGTTTATAAGAAACCATATGTGCTAGTAGGAATGCATCGCCCCCACCAAAAATGATGCCTTAAGAGACTTAGGAAGAAATGAATTTTATTCGTACAAAGATAGTCTCCTAAGAACAACAAATAAAAGAATTTATAAGGCAACGAGAATGAGGAATCAACCATAATACATGTGTGGTCATAGATGGAGAGCCTATGGAGGATGAATAACCTTCTAATTTTGACTATGGGAATACTTCTTGAATACCTTTATGTATTCTGTCACTTGGGGAAAGATGAGGCAATTAAGAATTGAGGAAAATGCAAGCCCCCAAGTATGATGGGACAAGTGGAGGGGATGTAACAAAGTCTTGGCTAATAGGAATGATTAAATATTTTAGATTGATTTATATGGACAACAATACCAAGGCTTGTTGTGGAATCACTGACTAGCCATCAAAGGATATGACTTATATTATCTAACTTGGGATAAATTTGAAAGTTAATTTTGCAAGGAGTGCTTGTGTACTCATCATCATGATCAAAAGATGATTGAATTCCACTCGTTACATCAATGAACTATAATAGTGAACAGATATAAGGCTAAATTTATGAGTTTGGATTAACATGTGTTACGTGGAGGAGGAAGGTCACATGAACAAGTTTGTTATTAGATTGAACAAGAATTTTATTTAGGCAACTAAGCTCACATGGACTAAAAACCCAATTCAGGTAGTAGAGGAAGTTTCCATTGCAAAAGAAAACTAATAAATAAGTCAGAAATGAAGCATAACTCATCAATCATCTCCCATGTTGACAAAAAGGATAATAAAAAAATATTACGAGTGGAAAAGATCCCTAGAAAATTTAAACTCCAAGGTGAGAAAATAAATTTTAGGGCGAAACCATGAAAGAGAGATGAGGAAAGATGGAAAAAGTTGTTTAAAGCTATGGTCCCATTAGACTCTTTTAAGAACCATGAAATAAGAAGGATGGGTCCTAGAATAGGATGTTGGATTTGTGGAGGTGATCACTTTAGGAGAGAATTGCTCAATAATGTAGAACAAAACACCAAGACACTAGCTAAGATATATGCAATCATGGACAAGAAAGAAGCTAACTTCTCTTATAAAACTTCAAGGTAATTTTCATGGACGATCCTTACTATTTTGGATTATTAGGAGCAATTGATAGTTTTATATCTCCTAATGTATTAAGTAGATGCACTATTATACATAACAATCTAAGTTGAGAAGAGATGGAGGTAGGTTTTAGGTTTGGTAAGACTCAAAAGATAGATTTTTGTCTAAGGGACATGAACATTGACTTTGGAAGTACAAGGACCAATGCGAACTTACAAGTTTGGGAATATACAATATGATTATATGAATGGACTAGTTTAGAAAGCATTGGAATTTTTTTTATATAACAAATGGATTGAATGCATAGATTACCAAGGTAGACTAGTGATGTTTCAAGGTACACCAAGTCTAATAATAATCTAAATAATATCTTTCATGTAGGACAAATGATTTTTGAGGAAGGTGTGTAAATTCCTCTATATTAAGATAGAGAAATGGGTGAAGATCTAATTCCAGTTATTATTGACAACCTAGTATTTCAAGAGTTCCAAGAAATTATTTTTGAAGAACTACTAGGATTTCCCCATGTGTACATTAATTTTAATTCTCTATTGATTTGGTTCTAGGATTTGATCCTATATCAAATGCATCGTATTGGATGAATATAGTTGATTTGTAGGAACTCCAAAAGTAGTTGCAAGAATTGATGGACAAAAGATTAATATGACCTAGTGTGTCACTATGCAGAGCTCATGTGTTTTTTTATCGAAAATAAGGATGGGATATTATGATGTGTATAGATTATCAAATATTGACTAAAACAACCATTTAAAATAGATACCATCTTCCTAGAATTGATGACTTCTTTTATCAAATGAAGGGAGCCACCATCTTCTCCAAAATTGATCTAAGGTATGGATACCATCAATTAAGGATTAGGGAGGAAGATATTCTTAATACCGCCTTTAGGACTAGGTATGACCATTATGAGTTTCTAGTGGTGTCATTCAACTCAACAAATGTTCCTATATTTATGAGTCTCATGAATCATGTTTTCCATGATTTATTAGATAAATTTGTGCTCATATTTTTTAATGTTATATGCTAATATACTCCAAGAATTTAATGGAGCATGAATAACACCTAAGAATTATGTTACAAATGGTACAAGAGCACAATATTTATGGGAAGTTGAACATGTTCTCTTTCTTTAAACCCAAAATACACTACTTAGGGCACATTCTATCCTTAGAAGGAATTTACGTTGACCCCTTCAAAATTTGAGCTATTGTTGAGTGGCATACCCTAAAAATGTGATATAGGTAAGGAGATTTATGGGTTTGATGAGGTATTATAGAAGGTTCACAAAGGAATTCCCCAAGGTTATCAACCCATAACCTTCTTGCAATGAAAAGGAAAAAGGTTCAACTACATAGAGAAGAGTGAAATGTTCTTCCAATAATTAAAGCAAGCCCTTACTATCACTTTTATTTTTAAAGTACCTAATCCCAAAAAGAAGTTTATAGTATGGACTGATGCCTCCTTAGATGGTTTGAGATGAATTTTGATGCAATATGGTTGTGTGATTGCCTATGAGTCTTGAAAGTTGAAGGATCATGAGCTCAATTATCCCACTGATGACCTATAATTGGCTACAATTGTGCATGCCTTGAAAATCTAGAGGCATTATTTAATGGGAAGACCATTCAAATTGAATAAAAATCACAAGGAACTCGAGTATTTATTCACACAACCTAACATAAATTCTTGCCAAAGTATATGGATGGAGTTCTCAAGTAGCTATGATTTTCACATCTCTTATGTAAAAGGGAAGGAAAAAGTAGTTGATGTGGTCAGTCACAGAGCTAGCTTGGCTACCATATCTCAATTAAGGATCAAATTATTAGAAACTATTAATAAAATGCATGAAATAGACTCTTTTTGTGATAAAATGAAGTTAGAATTGGGGCAAGAGATGAACCTGAAAAATATCTCCTAGGAGATGACAAAATCATCTAATATCAAGGGCTAATTTTAGTACTTGATGAAGGTGGGGTTGCAAACAAGAATCCTATAGGAGATTCATAATGCTCTATATCAAGGCTATCTTAGGGTGACCAAAATGTATGTGTACTTAAGAACAATCTACTTTTGTCTAAGAATGAAGGAAGTGGAAAATTTATATCAAAGTGTATGGAATGTCAATGGGTTAATGTCGGGCATTGCCATCTAGCAAGGGTATTATACCCACATGATATACCCCAACATAAATGGTCTATAATCTCTATGGATTTTTTCATGTGTCTACCTTAAACTCACCTTAATCATGATAGCATCCTAGTGGTAGTGGATCAATTAACCAAGGTAGCTCACTTTATACTTCGTAATTTTAAGGATGATATTCAAGCTATAAAAAGAAAGTTCCTCAAGGATATAGTTAGATTTATTAACCAAGGAAGATCATTTAATACATGGTAATACTAAGGATGATGTTCAAGCTATAGCAAGAAATTTCATCCAGGAGATGTTAGATTGCATGGGGTTTCATACATAATTATCTTTGATAGGGATAAACTATTCATTTCTTAGTTTTGAACTACTCTAATGATAGCTCTAGGCACTAAAATTAATTTCAACATAGCTTACCACCCAAAAATAGATGGTCAAACTAAGAAAGAACCAAATTATGGAAGATATGCTTTGAATTATGTAATGAACCAACTAGTTAATTAAGAAGAATATTTTATATTGGTGGAATTTTCTTACAATAACACTTTCCAAACCTCTACTCAAATGGTGCCCTTTGAACAATATGGGGAGCGTAGAGCCACCTGAAAAAAATGAGGAAGTAATCAAATAAGAATACCCCCACTTACTCCACTAAGTTGGGATGATAGCTTTAAGGGGAAGCATGTTGTATCATTGCAAACTCTAACTTTATATTATGTTAATTGCTTGATGTCTCAATGTAATTTAGACTAATGTGGTAGCTCTAACGTTGAAACTTTAATCATACTCGATATTTTTAATGTTGCATGGACCTAATGATTAAGGCTATAGACTTAATACTTACACCATTAATTATTATAATTAAAAGTTATAAATTAATTGATTTCATTTTAAAGTTATGACATAGTTGAATCTATTTATGTATGTTATATTGTGGACTAACCAAGCACTAAAAATCTTGTGTTGACCTACGTATGAGAAATTGGAGTGGTTTTGTAGGTTCTAGGGGTGCAACAAAGTAAACCTAGCAACTTTATCCCAATAACAGTTCTAAATCCATTTAACCCATAGTCAATCACTCCACTTTGGAATGATAAGTCAAGTAGAATTGTACCTTCACCAGGATATTCTATAAGAGTTCTTTGTAGCAAGCAAATGGATTCTCCATTTATGACTTTATTTTGACAATAGACACCTTTGTCTTAAATGATTATTAAGATGCAAAATTAATAATAATGTGCATACTAATGATTTTTTCAACCAACACAAACTCATACATATCCATATGCATTGATATTTAGAAACAAAATTAGAATTAAAGAAATATATATATAAAGATTAGATTTGCATAGAATGAAAAAAATAAAAATGAAATAAAAAAAGGGGAAATAGAGAAAATTTAGCTAAGTTCAAGGTATTTCTACTAGTGAGCCATCAAGGAAGATTGTGACCATTAATGGGGTTGCTCTTGATGTCCCTTCTATGGAAGGGGAGACAACCCAAATAAAATGGGAATGGAATGGGTATGCAAAACGGAGGCATCTGTGCCATTAAGGATGCATGGCGATCCTCCATTTACCATTAAATATGTAGATCGGGGGACAATTTTAGCATGTAGGGACAAAATCCATACTTCACAACCATGTGGAATAAGATTGAATAGATTTTTGGCAATATATGAAGAGCATTTGGAGACTAGGCACGATGATAGGAGTAGTCTACAAGTTTAATTCACCCCTAAATTAGGGATCTACAGACATTTTATTTGTGTGTTTGCTTCATTGTGTTTATTGTTGTCCAAAAAATAACAAGAATAGAGGATACTAGTTCGACCAAAAGCATTCTCATTCTACTTGTAACCTTTGTTAAGGTTAAATCTTACCTTGTTCAATATATTTTTGTACGATAATAATACCCATTTACTCTACATATTACCCTAGACACCATTGTTAATGTAGACATCTAAATTTGATCATTTCCATATGATCAAAATCGTCTACTCTATCCATCTATATCATTAATAGGGATTAAATAATTTATTTAATCATTATTTCATTTTTTGCCTAAGGTTCCTAAAGTATGTAATTGAATAAATTAAATAATTTACCTTACACCTTTTCTTCTCTAAATTAAATAAATAGGACAATTTATTTAATTTAGTCATTTGACCCATTTGGATTAAAACCAATTTTTAATCCCACTTTTTCTCTCATTGTCACATTCTCCATAATCCTCTTTTAATTCGGATTAAATTAATTAATTTGTGATTAAGATGTTCACCACTTAATCAATATTAATGTCACATCTTCCATAATCTCTCACTTGCTTCTAATATCTCATTAATTATCATAATCATGTGTTTGCACAACCTTAATCAAAGTCATTAGCCACATTTTGCATACCTTTTGTGGTCAACCTTTTTACTTGCCTTTCTTGGCCTTGAATCTCTTTCCCATGTGAATTTTTAATTCACATTTATTCACCCAAGGTTGCCCTCTTCTCCATGTGAATTTTAATTCACTTTTATTTTTCCAAGGTCTACCCTATCCCCATGCAAGTTCTAGAAGAATTGACTTGTCACTTTACATGTGCCAAGGACTTCTAGAACCTTGGACTTGTCACATCACCCACATGTGACAAATCCCCAACTTTTTGGAAACCCTCTCTTATCCAATAGACTCTCATAAGAATGTGAATTTTTAATTTCACATTTATTTCTCCAACCACTTCCCCTTTTCCCATGGAGATTTTTGAGGAATTCTAAAATTTCTCAAATGTCTCTTTCATGCTCATTTGGGGACAAAAAGTTCTTTTTTGAAGAAATCTTCTCATCCCCCAAGGTACCTACAAGGTACTTGTCTTTCATCCACCTCATGTACTTCTTTTCCACCTCATTTCCACATCATCCACCTTAGGCCATCTCACATTCCACATGTCAAGATGTGAGGGCTTGTGAGTCCTCAACTCACCATAGCCCTTCATCTTGGCTTTGTTGGATCAATCTCAACCGTTGAATTCTCTAGAGAATTCAAATTATCTTATAAATACCCCCTCATTTCTCTCATTTTAGGAATCAATCTTTTGCTATCAAAACTCTTGCAAAATTTACATTTGAGCTCTCATCCTCCATAGCTTTTAGCATCTCATCATTATCATATCTCCATCCATCTTGCATATCACTTTGCACATCCAATTTAGCTTGTCATCCAAAGAGCACACAAATCTTCAAGGATCAAAGGGCCAACCAAGGAAGGAGCAGCATGAAGGTATAATCAACTTCAATTTGTTTTATCTTGCTTCCATGCTTATAATTCCTTAGGCTAATCATTGAGGTGTCCTCTTTTGTGTTAGTTCTTTTCATTGCATCATTAGTTGTTTAGCATCTCACATTAGGAACTTAAATTTTTAGGAGATCACAGTTAATAATCTTGTATAAGGGATGACAAAATAATTTATACTCAATTTTGCATTTAAATTATTATTCTTTATTCTAGTGTGTAAAATAAATTGATGGGAGATCAAGTAACTATAAATGGTATTTTGTGAATTACTCTCATGGTAGCTTTAAACTCTATTTCCATTTGACACAAGGTAAAGGACATAGTGTCATTCACCTCATAGATTTGTAGGAGAAAAATACATAATAAAAGAAGCCAACTATGAGACATTAGTCCTTTCATATGCATTACGAATTGACAAGATTAATCTAATAAATCTTAATATTAAAGAATAATAGAAACAAATCAGGAGTCCTTATCTTATTGTTGTATGGAACGAGGTTGTAAAGGCTGGTAGTAGAGCATCAATGCCATTTATTTAAGGAATCAATAAATAAAGAATGTTCTAGCTACACCTACCCTTATTTACCCATGTAGGTAATGTGAAAATTACACATATCTTAGAATGTTCTCTAGCTCTTTTAGGTAGGTGGTAATTCATAACTCATTAAGAAATTATAACACCCATTCAGTTATAAACAAGTAGCTTGAAAAATATGTTACTAGATCACTTGGACTGTAGTGATTTTTATAGCTTGAAGAAAAATATCATGTTTAGACAATCTAATTGCAACTAGGTTCAACTATCATGATGCTCAATTGACTACCCTTAATTTATTGCAATTCACTTCTATTAGTTTGTAGATGCTTGTCTATAAGAAAGAAAGGAATGAGATTTTGGCACTAGGGCACTAGTCATGGGGATGAATGAGCAGCAATAATATTTTTTACAATCAAGGACAAGATTGAGGAAATAAACTCTGGACATAACAAAAAATTCAACTTGAAAATATAATGGTGGGTTATTTCCTAATCATTCGCATTTCTACATGATGGCTCATTAATGCTCTATCTTTAGAAGCCCCAAATCATCTCACCATTCACTTTAGAATTCCCTCTATGCCGAGTTGATTGTAGCTAGAATTGTAAAAAAATCATATTGGTAGATGCTCAAAAGCTTAAATCTTCATGATACCAAAGAAGTTAGTAGGTTAACTCCGGTACCCAATGACTGATGCCAAGAGCTACTATTGTATCATTTGGGTTAGTTAGCCTTCACCCATATTATGATGGAGCACCCATGTTACATTGGTGAAGAGATACAAGAGTTATCCTAGTTGTGATACTAGAGCAGTTTAGCTAGTTTTTATCAATATTGTGCAGGTAATATAGATCTAAAGGTCATCAATGTAGGGTAAACCCACAATAGTGAGTCCCAAAATTTGAACACTATTTTTTCAATTCGAATGAGGGAAAAAAGTTGAAAATACCTTAGTTTGAAGGTATTTCTTCTAGCGAAGGTACCTTCATTTGAAGGTGAGTCAAAAAGTACCTTCATTCAAAGGTGTAAAATGTAAAAAAACCTTTGAACAAAGTTAAATTCCAAAAATGGAAAAAAGAGACCTTCAAACGAAGGTCCCTTTTTTCCATTTTTGGAATTTAACTTTGTCCAAAGTTTTTTTTGTGGGAATGGCATACCTTTGAGTGAAGGTCCTAAAAGTGACCTTTTCACCTTAAGCCTCAAATTTTCCTCAATTTTTTTTGTTTTCAACCTTGGGTTAGACCAACAAATGGAATGAATATGATAAGATAATTTTTAGGATTATAGCACTCAAAATAAGTTTTCCAATGAGTATATTGTTGAATATATTTAGTTTGATTATTATATTTATTTTCTATTTTCTAGTGAACATAGATTTTTTAACAATCGTCAAGGTCTCTATTCCACATACATGGAAAAATAGTAAATAGATTTAAAATAATTAAAAAATATATGTGCACTAGGTATCGATGTTCTTAATTCAAAAAAAACTAATTCAAATACATATAAAAAAAATTGTGTTATTGAAGTAACCTATGTTTAATTATAGTTAATCTCCCTTAAAAAAAATATGCAACAAAAAATTATGAAAAAATATTTGTGCACTAGATATTGGTCTTACGAATCTATGTTTAAAAGTTTATAATTTTATCCTTTCTACAGATAAAGTTATGCTTTATCGAAGTAACGTTACTTTTTTTTAAATACCATCAACTATAAAAAATAAGTTATTAAAATTTAAATAAAAAACTCAAATTATTTCTTAAATCATTTTAAAAATATATATTATAATATACAAAATAAATCTTAAAAATCACTTGTTCACATCATCTTCAAATTCTTAATAGTTTAGTTGTTATAGGTGTTAGAAAGTGAAAGTTTGGTGAGAAATGTTGATTTTAATGTCTCACTTTGACCAAAAAGTGGGACACACTATTGTGGGATCACCTTGTATCAAGGGGATTAGCATGAGGTGATTGATGCCAAGTGCTACCCATATTGTGAAGGGGCTACCTAACAGTATCACCAAGGCTATGTGGTGCTATATGTCTAGTACCACTCCCTTTGTAGGTGGATAGACTTGTAGTCGATGGCCTAGGGGTGATAGAGGTTGGAATCCACCATGTTGGATAGGTTCATCACTTGTGAAAATTTTCTTTTTTCCTACATGATCATTTTGGGATTAAAGATGAACCCTTAGTGTTGCATGGGATGCATTGTAGTCCTCTTCCTAGTTGTCTAATGGTATGCTTGACCTCATTAGGATGAGGATAGATCCCCAATGTAGTATGGGATGCATCAAAGTCCTCATCCCAATCATTCGTTTAGAAAACCCAATTTCTCCCCTCACCTATACCCCTAATCTAGCACCATTACTACAAGATTGTTCTTCAAGATATATTATTAGATCTACTTGGTTGGGGTGGACAAGTAGTGGTCCACATGGTTGGGTTTTTTGTACCCTTGAATTGGGTAACCAAGAACCTTGGAATCTAGTTGTTACACATGACAAGTCAAACTCTTATTCATCTCCATGTACTCTTAAGTTATGAGCATTGTACTTTGATTTTCTCTTAAATGTACATTGTAATATAACCTAAGTAGGGGTGCATTTAGTTAAAAATGATTTTTGTATTAACTTTTGCTAGTTTTTAAAAAAATTGTTGGTTCATATGCTTAGTTTTTATATATGAAAGGAGAGAAACAAAAGGACATTTCAAAACTTAGCTATGATTGTGGAATCATTCCTTAATAAGTCATAAGGCATTATCATTGAGGTGGCTAACAATAGAGCTATTAGTCAAACAACAAAAAATAGAAAATTTTCATCATAGGATTATGAGCTTACTCATAGATGGCAAGGATTAAGAGCCCCTCACCTTCTTTTTCATGGGGAGAGTAAAGTCAATTCCACTTCTAAGCAAAGAAAAGAAATAAAGAGGCAGCGACCACTCTATGGTTGGGTCAAATTGAACTTTGATGGAGCCTTGAGAGGGAATCTTTGGTTGGTTGTATAATAAGAGACTTTGAAGGGAGCTTTATTTTATTGCATTAATAAAAATAAAAGGCAATGAGTAACGAGGTAGAGTCCCATGTGTTGATGTTTGACCTTCAAAATTGTCATTAATTTAGGCTAAAGAACGTAGAAATCAAAGGCAAATCAATGGACATTAGTAACACAATTTGCAAACGAAACATAGAGAGTTGGAAAATCAGCATACTTTTCTAGGCCTAGTCATTACTTGATTACTTATATTTCACTATACAACATACCTATAGAGAAGCCAATTTTTCCACATACTATCCTTCCGAGTTTTCTTTCAAGTTGATTGAAGAAAATAAAATTAGTAGGTCAAGTGAGAATTGAGAAGAATTGGGTGAAGAAAAAGAGACAATTTGTGATATGGAAAAATCTTTGGTAAAAAAGAATGTATTAAGTGGTTTAAACAATATTCTATTGGTGGAAGCTCCAAGGTTAGGTCTTCCTATTATTGGTGGTGATTCCTCATCCAATTACTCCTCTACTATGGTTTGTGAGCCATTTATCATCATGGGTTGCCTTGCCAAGGAGATTCAAAGGAAGTGCAAGGCCTAGAAGTCAATGGATTTTCTTCAACAGGCAGTTGGGTTGAGTGAGCAACCAAGGATAGAATGGATGGTCTCTTTGCTAATAAAAAATTATGAGGAGGAAAAGGAATAGACTATTAGAACTATTATAATAATAGATAGAAATTCTACTATTTTATAGAGAGAATTATGTAGTTGTATTAATGTTTTAAGGTCATCTTGGCTATTTGCTATAGTTGATGGTTGAAGGTTTGAATACTAGAATGAATTGTGTACTTAAGGGTATTTTGTTTATAAACCCCTTAGTTGTTACAAGTCTAGAGTTTTAATACAATTCAAACATCAACAATGTAAATTTTATATAAATATTTTAACAATAGGGAGCAATACCCTAGACCATATTTGTCTAGCATATATATAGTCACCCAGACAATATTAATCTAGCATGTACACACACACAAGTGAGCTATTTGCAATACTTTATTAAATATAATTTTTATTTTATTTTCATATTTAATATGTATGATTAATAAGATTTGATAATTTCAATTAAAATTCTTTACTTTCAATAATTTGGATAAATCGAACAAATTTTTTGACAATTTATATTTTTCTTAAAACGTCAATTGAAAAACAATTATCATAAAAATTCATATGACAAATAAGATGATTGCCAAATTTTAACCCTGATTCATGTACTTATCTTGAATTATGTAAGACTTTTTTTAAGATTTTGTTGGAAAACTTCTGATCATAATAACAAATATCTCTTTATATAATATAACAATTTTTACATTGTAACAATTTTATAAACCTAAATTCTCAATATTATTTGATCCAAAAAACGTCATACTAACACTAACTACAGGAAGAGTAAAAGAATATACTAGAAACACGAGAGCCCACAACCTCCTGTAATAACTTTCTCAGCATCCATTAAATGGATGACAAGCAAACTCAACAGCTCTGATGTAACGCACCACATTTCTTGTTGATGATGATCTTATCCATTAGTCACTTGTCTTAACTACACTTGTACAGAGAAAGGCCTTTCGAAATCACATCATGTGGAGAGACACATTAATTTTTTTTCATTGAAAATTGCAACTTGCAAATGATTTAACTTAAGCATAACTTTAATCAATAAAAAGAAGCAAGTGGACAGAGATGAGGCCACAAGAGTCACATCAGATCAAAAGACAGATAAGAAAAACTCCAAACCATCAATTCTCTTAAAACAAAAGTTTTAGCACAATACCCAAGTGCACCATTTTTTATAAACTAAAAACAATTTTCAGAGCCAGAGAATTAGCTCATCTATTTGTTTCCCAAATGGTCACAATCAAAATGATTTTAAGTGTCAAGGATATACTCCAACCTGTTTGGAACTCATGGTTTTTTCTCCCAACCCCCAACTGTTTATAAGCCAGTGAAATGGCAACATTTGGGTGGTAGAACTTGTCCCTATGATGAGGGTCCATCTACCAACCCATGAGGAAATGATGATAAGCTTACACAATTATACTTACAAGCACTATCAATTATTATTATGAGAAAGAAATTCTACCAAAATTTTAAATTAGATAAGTTATAAGGATGATAAGATCAATTTATATATTGTGGATAATGAAGATGTAAAATGTAAAATGAGGATTTAAACATGTATTTTAAATTCTTTTCTATTTTTGATGCACACATTTAATTAAGGAATTATATTAAAAAATACAAGAAAATAAGTGTTCTTGCAATACAGTTTTTTGCTATACATACAAAATGTGTGCGGTTATGTTCCAATGGATTTGTGTTTGAAAAATGATATGTGATTGCTCTTCAAATCAACAATATGATTTTTTATGATCTTCACTCTTGCGAAAATAGTGTAATAATTGTTCTTCAATTACTACTATTTTTTTAATTCAATTTACAACAACTACCAACTTAATCAACCAAACATCATCCATCTAGCTTAGAAGTGTTGACTTCATAACTTCTCCAATCACCATGTGGTAGTGACAACTCTATGCCACCACTTATATGCTTTTCAAAAGTGGTAAGTTCCCAATGTTAGGGTTATCTCTAGACCCAAACCTAAACCTTGACGGTTCATTTGTGATGACCCTGCCTACATATCCCTTTTTTAGAATTAGAGGCTTTGTAGTTTGTACATCAATGATACAAAGACAATGTTCTCTCCTTTTGTATAAGATCTCTAATTTCACTTTGACTTGTGACTATCCATTATGTGTAAGCTCTCAATTTAAGCGAACTACAATAAAATGACAAAAAAATACCATTAAGTGTTGGTTCCATACCAATCAATAGCAATCATTAGTGTACAAACACACAAATTCACATGAGGATCATATCATTCCATAATCCCAAGTTCACATAGTGATTGGCTCAAACATACATCACTTATATATAGGGTGACTAATTCATACACATATCACAACTACAACAATGAGCTCATACACACATCATAGGTACAACAATGATTAGCTCATATGCATATCATAAGTAGAAGAGTGACTAGCTTATACATACATCACAAGTACAACAATGACTAGCTCATGTGCACATCATAAGTATAATAGTGACTATTTTAAGCATACATCACATATATTTAGTGTGAACGATCTAGACATACATCACATGTTCACATAAAGATCAATTAGCACCATTGAAGTGGATGCAACCTATTGTATGTATCATCCAACTACTTGGTTTACTAACACATAAGTTTTTAAGTAGATCTCATCTAGAAAAGGAATGACGATGCATTCCATACTACACTGTTAATTGGTTCCATCATTTTCCCAATCCATCGTCATCTATGATGACAATCAAGAATCCCATACTACTTGGTGTCATCAATGGCAAGGACATAATCATAACAATGTGCAAAATACCTGAGATCATTTACACAAGTACATAGTGAGTGACTAACAATACACGATGAGTGACTAACACATACATAATGATTAACGCTTACCATTTTAGTCCATCTCAACTAGAAAAGAAATGTCGATGCATCCCATACTACATTGTGGGTTTCATCCTTCTCCCCAACCCTCTACACCAATCGTGATGATGGGAAAGTATCCCACACTACTCATGATCATCACTAGATAAGGAGTAAGTGTAACAAACACCACATAAGGCCATTAACAAGATTCCTATATCCCACTAAACCATTGAGTTAATGGATTCTAACCTCTATTTCCCTTAGGCCACTAGTGACAAGTTTATCTACCCAAGAAGGATTAGCATTCAACATATACCACCTTGTGGCCTTGGTGATATTGTCAACTAACCCCTTCATAATATGGGTAGTAGCTAGCATCGATCACCTTCGTGTTATAGGTGATTGTGTGCTAACCCTCTTGATATAATGGTTATCTTTAGTTTCCATTACTAGTTATCTTTAGTGTCCATTACTTGGATAGTCGAGTTAGCAACTAGCTCAATCGCTCTAGTAACACATCTAGGATAACCCTTGGCAGTTCCTTTCACCTCCATGATATATGGGAATGTCAAGTAGTCCATAAGATATAGTAGTGGCTACAAGTAGTTCAATGATAACTTACTAAATGCTCTAGTGTTAGACTCAATTTTGACATGTCCAAGTTTTATATCCATGTACAAACAATCTACACATCACATAGGTTAATCGGTATTGGTTAAGTGGGCCTAGATTTATATATCATGATCAAGTGATTGAGAAGCCTATACATAGAGTCCTATAGGTTTGGAGTTGAATTTTACAAACACATAAGAATCATATTGGCCTCTACTCAACATGTACAACATAAAAAAATACTAACTTATAAAGTAATTAAATAAACTCACTTCATTCAATTTATTATTTGGAAGCACATTATTTATTATATACAAGTTATCAAGTTTCTTTAACTCATTCAAAACCATTTTATGCAAATTTTAGCCTCAGACTAAAACATGTTGAAGAGGGAAGCTCAAACTAGTTTAGGAATAATCCCAAACCTTGGAACTATCTCCTAAGCCCTCCTCTACATCCTTGGGTTCACAAGGGCATTCTTCACCCAAGGATTGCCTACATATTTGCTTCCAAATAGGGTTAAAGTTGCATGTACTTCTACTGGGATTTCAACTATCAAATAAGAACTTGTACTTTTCCAAGTCAATATAACATTTACAAATCCTAGACAACCATTTATATCACCTACATGAGTGACGTATAGTCCTCAAGGATTCCCAAAACATAGGCAATATCACCTGGGAATTTTCTTCTCATTTCTATTGTCCTTGATGTTCCTTCTACAAATTTCTCTAAGAATACGATAAATAATTATAGTAGTGTGTAGTCTTACAAGATAAACCATCATTATCAAGAAACATCACTTCTATTTTAGGGTTTTCTATTGTTAGAATCATAACAATAATTACTAGCCAATAAGAACAAATATCCCTCATACTTATCAATCAAAATTATTCAAGCCTTATAGGACCTTATAGAAAAATAATTCACTTTGTAGTATCCATATAACAATATGGGTTCGTAGTATCCATATAACAATATGGGTTCGGCCGGTGAGCCTTCTTTTGGTGGTTGGTTGATTGACGTCTTGTTGGTCTGCTTTGGCTCAGCTATTATTGTTTATGCTTTTATTTTAGAAAAACCCTCTCTGTTAGAGGTGTTGCTTGGTTGGTCGGTGTTGTTTGGAATTTGGTTCTCTGCTGGTGAGGGTGTTTTTTTCCCCTTTGTTGATAGGAATCTAGTTGGCTTTGTTCTTGCTAACTTGAGTGGAAGTAATGTTGCTGACCAGTTGTTGCAGGTGGTTGATGGCTTGGTTGATCCTGGTAGCCTTCAGGGCTTGATAAGTTGTGGGTTGTTCCTTGGCTCTGAACTTTTCTCTGCAGCTTCATATGATTCTTACCACTCTTTTGATAAGAAAAATGTTACGCTCTCCCATGTCAAATTTGAGCGGAAGGTCTATTGTTGCCCATCTGCGGTTGGTGATTGGTGGTCTGGTGGTTTCTGGCAATCTCTTGGTCCTGCAGCTTTTTGGGTATTCTAGTTCTATAGGCATGGTTTTTGTCCTATGTGGTCGGTTACTCTTGGTTATGGAACCAAGTTTGGGTCGCTAGTAGGTCTTTGACTCAAGATTGTTGTTGGTTTTGAGTGTGTTGTTGCTCTTGGTCACTGTTGGCCAGGTGTTGTCTGTGTCTCTATTGTTCTTCTGCGGTGTTTATGCTAGCGTTGTTTCTTTGGCATTGTTTGTGTCTGTGTTGTTTAGAAGTGTCCTCTTTGTTCTGTAAAAGGTTCTTGGTCCTTTCAAAACCTTGCTTACCTTATCAAAAACAATATGGTTTCGGGCCCTTCTCGATTTATCTTAATCAAAGCAATACTTTCATCAATATGTAAAGTTTACATGGATGTTCTACCACAATCAAACACACATACTTCCAAATACTATTCCAGTTAGAGGATCACCTATCATAAATTAAATTATATAGGATATCACAATTGGTAAGCTATCAAAGTATAATAAATAATATAGATATATTCATTTTTATAGCAATGGGATCTACTTATGCCCATGGCATACCACAAACATGGTGTAAGATTGTATATATTAGGGATGTTTGTTATATTTTGAATTCAAATTATGATTTCACGACATGATAATATACATATTCGTTTTGTACAATAACATCAACCCTCGACCTGTTACTATCTTTTGATTCGTTTGTTTAAACAAGAATGAATTTATCAACATAAGGCAAATGAGAAAGAGTACAAATATCAATCAAGAGGAATGAATTTAGTCCAATTATTATGTTTTAAAATTGATTTATTGGCAACAACGATTAATAACTAAAAAAGCCTTTGTAAGATTAAAAATTTGGTTTATAAGACTTAAAAACACCTAAAGTGACGACAACAACCATGTTTCATAACCCAAAATTAATTTTTTTAACAAGAATAAATCCTCCAATCACATTTCTCCAAGCATCCAATTTTTAGTGTAGGCAAGTAGGTTTTTATTAATCATATAAGTAAAATTTTGTAAGGTCTTTCAACAAACCCCTTTTTGGAACATATCTTACCCTCACGGTGTTCCCTAAGGGCACATTTCATGAGGCATTTTGTCAAACAACTCACGTGCCTTGTCTAAGCTTCCATATTTTGCATACAAGCTTACTATATGCTTAGGGAGAGACAGTTATTATATTATTTGAACTATCATCTATTATGTTTCCTACTTGCTAGATGGAGAACTAGATAGTTTATGCAATTTTGGTTTAACATTCACCTTCATGCCTGGCAACAAGCTTAGATATAACGACTACTACAATGAACAAAAGTTTAATAAAATTTATGGATAAAAGATAATTTTCATCCCAATAATAGCAATACATATTAAATATTAATACGAGTCATTTTGTAATGGTAGGTACCTGTTTGTGATTTCTTTCATTGATGGGGTCATTGTAGTTGTCCTCACACCCTTGGACTAATTCTCTTATTATTTTCTTACCCTCCTCCCCTCAATCAATGTGTTTTTGGGAGTTCTATAGTTTGATATCTTCGAAAAATTATTCAACAAATTTCTTCCAATTTGGAACAATGGTGTTGTCTGAATTAGTACCATCCATGTTTATGGGTTTTTGCTAACTCTAGGAGTCTAAGGAAAATTTTGATGAGGCATATTAGATGACTTGGATCTTGATTTTGGAAACCAACATCATTTCCTTCTAGAGGACTTCAAGAAGATTAATGGAAATTGTAACCCAAACAACTATTCAAATGTTTTTTAATTTTCTCTCTCCCTAAATTTCTCCTCTTCCTTCTTTCTCACTATTGAATAGAAGGTGATTTTGCCTCCTAGCTTCCTTGGAAATTGAACTTGCTTCAAAGGAGAGTAGTGTCCCTTCTTTGCATCTCCCTTCCCCCCTCTCCTTGCCATCTCTTGAAATTCCTTCATCCTTTGTGCTTTAATGGAAGTCCATAGCTTGTTTGAAATCCCTCATGTTTACATGGGCAAGGAGGACATAGTCAAGGTTGTGGAGTCGAGCTTTTTACACCTATCAATTTATTTTCTTGAAACTTTCTAAAGTCTTTTTAACAAATTTGTTTCATTCATATCCTACAATTATGGTACACCTGAGACACATTTCTTTATGTAGTGAAGGATTCCCATACCTTGCAACTTGTCCTTGCAGTATAGTCGCTACAATTGGACTCCCTTCCTTATTGTGGCCCTTATACCTATGCCATTACTCTCCATCTCCCTTTCATCCTATTTTGTTTCCTTTTAATGTATGCATTTTTTTTAGTTTTTTTTCCTAATCATCCATTGTGGAAGTGGCTAATGTGGAGGATGTGACGAGTAGCCTCTTTGAGGGTCTATTTATAGATTGGAGGGATAATTGATCAAAGGTTGAAATTAATCCAAGAGATCAATGGTTGAAGTTGATTGAGATGATTGAGAGAAGGAGAAGCCTTCAGTGGCACCTATCTGTGTGATCGGTGTACTTGGAGAGGGTTAAAATCAATGGGTCTTGGATGGTTAAGATTGTTTTGGAAAGAGGTGATGGGCGAGGATCAAAAAGGTACTTTTTGGAAATTCAAAAAATTATTTGTTAGACATGTGGAGGGTGAGGATTTTCTTAGAGAAATGAATGAATAGGATTTGATGAGAAGATTTTGTGGGGAAGTGAGAAGCACAAGGTCATACATGTATAACATGTGTGAATTTGATCATAGCTTAAGCATACTTAGGAATATGCAAGATGATTAATAAGTTAGCAAATTGATTTTAGTCGATTTAATTATTTGATGATGATTTTGGAAGAATTAAATAAATTATATTTATTTTTTTGAAAGATAAAAATATGAAAGCATAATTTAATTAAGAGTTTTTGACAATGAATGGTCTTCTAGATTTCATAGTATGATAATGTTAAAAAATTAGTTCAATTTTTTTTTTTAAAGGCAAGTCTCCAATGCTAAAACTTGTAGAAGTCTTCTTCTAACACCACATAGAAAAAAATACTGAGTTGGTGAGAAAAAAATTCATCCAAAACTAAAACATACTTTTATTTTCAAAACAATATTCTAGCAAAAAGATCCCATGCAACCATTTATTTAAATTGTTTACACTTTTTAGTTGTTTATAAATCTTTTTGTTTTAATGTAAATATGGTAAAAAAAAATCATCCTTGTTGGTATGTGGCGACTAATCATTCTTATAAGGGGTTTGGGATAGGGTTTTACACTGGTTAATAAAATCATTGGATCGCTGCGGTTTGGTGGATGTAGCCCATATTGGGTGAATCACGTTAAATTCTCTTGTTATTTTTCTGTGGATGAATCACGTTAAATTCTCTTGTTATTTTTTTGTGGGTGAACCACGTTAAATTCTCTTGTTATTTTTCTGTGGGTGAACCACGTTAAATCTGCATTTAGCTTTTAGATATTTGCCTTCAAAACCTAACAATCCCCACCTCAAAAGCAACCACTTATTGAAAATTTAAAAAGTGAGATTCTTATTTTTCAGAGTAAGATTCTAACAAGATGGTCCCATACAATGACTTTACCAAAGTAAATTATTTTAGTAATGATTGCTAAAAAAAAGAAAAAAAAATTGAAATTATTGATCTCGTGATATTTATATTTTTCACTTATTTGTAAATTTTTTTGGTGAATATTTTTTTCATCCCCACCCCATGAGGACCCATGAGGCCACTCGGCTGAACTGAGAACTAAAAATACTCTTATTTTTTAAAATAAGATTCTAACAAGGTCTAATGCAACCATTTTACTAAAATTTAATTATATTAGTAGTGACTTCAAAAAAAAAATAGATATTTTTTTGGATTGATGATTTCATAATTTCTATAAATTTTATTTGTATTTCTTTTTTTTAATGTACACATAAAGTAAATTTTTTTGTTTTTATTTAAGTACACAATAATTTTTGAAATATAATTTAGAGAGAAATGTTAAAAATAGATGGAAAAAAAAGTGTGCAGTCATATGATAATTTTTTATTGAATAATGGTTGCATAATTCTAACCCTTACTTTTTACCTATTGTTAAAATTTGAATTTCTTATTTCTTTTTTTTAACATACACAAAGTAAATTCTTTTATTTTTATTTAAGTACACAGTAATTTTTGAAATATAATTTAGAGAGAAATGTTGAAAATAGATGGAAAGAAAAGTGTGCAGTCATATGATATTTTTTTATTGAATAATGTTTGCATAATTCTAATCCTTACTATTTACCTATTGCTAAATTTTGAATTTCTTAACTATCTGTTCCACTATTTTAATAAATCATTTTGTATTAGACATTATGGTTTTCTAAAAATTGCATGAAACCCCTTTCTCTAAAATTAAGAACAAACAACTACATTAAACAATGAATCAATTTATTCTATAGCATTTTAAAAAAAATTATTGGGCCTCCCAACATCATAAAAATAGATTTAGAAGCCACCCTTGTATGAGACCACTTAAGCAAATAAAGATATGTGTATATATGTGCCTAATTCTAGGTGTGTGAGCACACACACAAAAATTCATTTAAGAGCATTAAAAATAATTGAAAGATCTCTTTCTTGTAATCATAAACTCATACCACAGGAGAGGACCCAATAGTTGAGCACCCTAACATCATTCCTCTCAAAATCATACATGGCAATTTCAAATCACTCCCATTTTTTGACAATGGCTTACTTGGCAAGACCCCTACAACTAAGGTTTCAAGTTTACATCTGCATGCTTTTGTTAAGGTGCCAAAATAAACCCCTATAAAAATAGTAGAATAGCATTAAGTTATAATTGTTGGGCATTAAGCCATGTTTTATTGGTGCACATATGTGCCAAAATAGACCCCTAAAATAATGGTAGACTAGCATTAAGTTATAATTGTTGTGCATTAAGCCGTGTTTTATTGGTGCACCAATGTGCTTTTTTATATGTTCACAGATGTTGCTTTTTTCTATAAGTAATATATTTCATTCAATTATTAGTACTCGTGATCAACACTAACAACTTTAAAGTCACAATTACTACTAAAAATATTAGACACTAAATCAACAAATTCCATCACAATTATTAGAACGTGCTCGACTATTGAATCCTCTCCCCTAATTGAAAGAATTGAAGTTTTGTACAAGGATAAAAATATGTCAACTTGCATTAAAAATAAAACTTCACAAGGTGAAGCTGGCTGGCTGAAAAGCAAATTCTAAAGGTCGAATTAAAAGCATGTTTTATTTAGGTGATCAAATACTTCAGCCGGATATATATAGCATAACACTACTTCAGTGGACGAAAGTTAATAGCTGAGGCCCTGTTACTCAACGAGAGTAAGAACGTATTATTTCTACCATCATACTAGTAGATGTAACTAAAGGCATTCCAGTTCATTACTGCATGTTCAAAAAACGAAAGCTGAACAGTTTGGTAGTTTAGATGTTGTATATGTAATATGTCCTAAGTTCATTACATTCGTTAGCAACCTTTTTAATATATGGATGTCCTAAAAGCTAATATGGGAACTCACTGATCTGCCAGGAGATTTTCTGCATGCTCAAGAACAACATGCACATACAAACCCAGAGGAAGTAGAGTTGTCACAAAATTCTAATAATTTGACATGAATAAACACTAGTCAAACAACAGTATGTTAATGCAGGTGTTTGACAAGTGTTTAATAGTTTATTCACAACGTGGACAATTCCTGCAAGTTCAAGGACCACATCTGAATGAACAAACCCAAAGTAGATTTCTCACAAAAAAACTTCAACTAATATGACACGAAGAAACACCTGCACTAATATGTAGCTCAGAGATTTTTTTGTAAATCCACAGCAACCACAAAGACCTGAATAATTTAAGAGAAGCAGCCTTAGAATCCACCAAACAATCATGTCATATAATCTATTTGGAAAAAAGAAATCCAACAGAATATATCCAGTGGTTGATTAGACTTAACAACCAATAAAAATCAAAGGTGTCAATATTCAGAGCAATGGAAAACATTGTATTACATCGAAAATCAAGCTCATCAAGATTCTCATACTTGGGATTGTGTCAGGAAGGTTAAAGCTAAACAGTAAATACACAATCATACATGATTAGCATTGCCTTTGCTGCCAGCACATCCTGTGATGTCATGCCACAACTCTTAACTAAATAAATGAGAAAGTAGCAACTCTTTAAACCACCCTTCTGAAAAACTACCACCATATGAGAAGCTTCAGTCAATCTTCACTGACGAGTATATCATCCGCACAAACCAGAAGCAGGCATAGAAACCTATTGTACCAGTCAATACAAAGAATGCATACGAAATGATCGTCATGTAACCAAAATATAAAATCCCAGAAACGAGCTTTGTGATCTCCAGCTTGGTGAAGAAATAGAATGTGGCATATAGAAACAAATAAAAAGCTGAAGAGCCTGCAGTCAAATAAGATCTCCACCACCAGTGATAATCTTCACTGCACAACTGGAAGTAGCATAGGACAATGGTTATCTCTGCGCATGTGACGACAAGAATCACAAAGACAAGGAACAGAAACCCGAAGATGTAGTAGAACTGATGCAGCCATATAGAAGTTAAGATGAAGAATAGTTCAATAAAAACAGCACCAAAAGGTAAAATGCCTCCAATGAGTATAGAGAAAAATGGCCGCATGTACCAAGCTTGTTCTGGAATCTGACGGGGGATCTTATTGGTTTTCACTGGATCCTCAATTGCAGGTTTCTTGTACCCAAAGTAACTACCCACAAAGACCAAGGGAACAGAAATTCCAAACCAGAGAGCAACCAAAGCAAACATGGTACCAAAAGGAACTGCACCAGATGATTTCTCACCCCATATCAATGTGTTCAGTACAAAGAAAATGCAAAATACAATGCCTGGAAACAAGAAGGCTGTCTTGAGCGTATTCTTTCTCCATTCTGTGCCTTTGAACATCTTATAAAGATGAGAAGAGCAGTACCCAGCAAACAAACCCATGAATACCCACAAAAGAAGCATAGCCGTCATGAGACTTCCACGATTTGATGGGGAAAGGAAACCAAGCATTGCGAAAATCATTGTGACAAGGGTCATCCCAAAAAATTGTACTCCAGTTCCCACATAAACACACAGTAAGCTTGCATGGGAAGGAGCCCTGAATACATCTCCATGAACCAACTTCCAACCTGTTTCCTCTTGAGCTTCATCCTGTGTTTCTAATTGATTGTACTTTGAGATATCTCGGTATAATGTTCGCATCATTATCATTGCGACCATTCCAGAAAGAAATAATACAATCATCAAAGAATTGATGATAGAGAACCAATGGATCTGATCATCTGTCATGAGAAGGTGTGTATCCCAACGAGATGCCCATTTCACGGGGCTATCCTGCAAGACCCACAAACATAGTAAAAATAAGTTGGTGAAAATCTAAGGTTACAGCTCAAGCTAATGCAGAAGACTGGTTGTAAGATTATTCATATGAATACTAGTTAATACCTGGAATGAAACGTCATAAGTAAAAATGATTTCTTTGTCTTCCACCACTTCCTGGGGTATATCAGCATTTGAAACTGTACGTTTAGTATTCGGATCACATGTTGTCAAATGGGGCTTTTCATCATTCCATGGTTTCTCATACTCATGCTTCACACTGTGATAAAGAGAGCGACTAATTTTAAGATATAGATCACAGAGGATATATGCAGTTGAAATAAGAGATTGAGGAATATTAACAAACTTGGAAAAAAAATCATTAACAGTAAATGTAAAGTCAATTGAAACATAAATAATCTACTTAACTACTTTGAAATCACAGAAACAGGTCAAATTGTATACATAGCTTGAGTAAAATGTATTTTCCTGATAGTTTAAAGTTTTACTCAGAATATCAAGAAAATAAATTTAGTAAATTCCACAATGGAATGGGATAACAAGAATAAACACATTAGCAATCTTCATCTAACTATAAGTAAAACTCCACTAAAAACTTAATGTCACTGTTTTTCTCCATAGCATTTTAAGTAAGATGAAAGGGGATAGAATCACAAATAACTAATCCTTATCATTTTACTATATGGGCAAACCTGTATGGTGTGACTTCGAATCCTACAATACGTGCATAATCTGTCTCCATATCCTTATGAAAAGACACGACAAAAGATAAATGATTGTGAATGAAATATCTTTCTTCAGAATTCTGTACCAAGACAACAGAGCAGATCTCAAGTCAGAATAGTGTTTATGTTCAAAAGCACAAGTTACGTTAACCTGCATGAAAATATAATTCACTAGTTTCCTAAAGACAGGATTCCAGTTGTGAAAATCAAATTAATCTTTACAAGCTTACAGGCATGCAAGTCTATGTGCATGAGAGTACGAATTTCAACTCACCCCACTGAGGCTTCCTTTCAATCCAACCCTAAATCCATGCTCATAAGAAGGAGCCTGACTTCCATCGGGTCTCAGTCTAGCAACTGCCACGGGGAGATTATCCAAAATCCTGATTCCATTAAGACAAAAGTATATGAGCACAACATCTCAGAATAATTTGACGACTTATACTTAGGGATAATACTGAAAAACATCTCTTTGTTGACAGAGTATCTGTTGCATAAGCAGCAGCACAGAACTTGAAGATTAATATTAAAGCACTTGCTGGATGAGTCAAAGTGCAACTAGAATAAAAAATAAAGAATAGAAAATAAACTGTTGTCTTGTTGGAACACTATCCCTTGAGAGTTCTCCTCTAAGATACTAAAACTCCAAAATAGAATAAAACTGTAACTAAAACACCCTTACATGTTCACACGATAGTCATCATCGATCTTCTCCTTGAAATTCTTTACTTCACTTGCATCAAACTTAGCCTTACAAACAACATTGCAAAGTCTAATTTCTCTCATTTTAAGCTGCAGTAGCAGGAGCTACGTTAATTTATCTCTTTATAGCCACAAACATACGAAAGTGCCAGAAATATTAAGGCATCTGCATTCTATATTAAAAAGGAAAAACAAAAAAGTTGAAAGAAACTTGTAACTCACCACATAAGGAGAATTTTCAATGCGATCACCTCGAAGAACTTCACCAAGATTTTCTGAAGTATCAACAATCTTTTTTGGATGACAATATGGCAGAGAATAGTACTTATAAGGAAGTTGAGTCTTGGTAGAAGTCAACTTGTTTACTTTGACCTGTAGCGTATCACCCTGGACATACAAAGAAACAATGAACATGTAAGAGAGAAATAGCTTCTGCAACCTAAGGAACCAAAGAAGTAAAACAGACCGACTTTGATTACATGATACAAATTTTCCATGCAGACTAGTAAAAATATGTTTTGGCCCTTTAAACAAGGATCTCAATAGCTGGTTAATCCGGTGTAAGATATATTAGATATTCAACTAAACACTGGCAGATGCAACCATGTATTTCAATTGTTAGTGATTGCGCAAAGACACATTGCAATACATAATGATAATCTTTCACATGAATTGTCAATAAATACACTGTCACATCCAGATAATCATATTAGTTATTTCGGGCCGATCAGAAGTAATAACAGATACCAGATTATATCAAGCCACTTTTTATTCAATGTGTAACTTCACATGTGGCAAACGGGCAGATTATGACCTGATCTAATTAGCAAAGGTCGGTCCAAGTGAGGTTACCTGTGTAGGGGGAACCAAAATTAAATGGAATTAGTAATGATAGATCCTCGCTCATGAAGAGATAAGATTCTCCTGATGCCAGGAAATTCCAGTGTATCACAGAGCAATTGGAGCTGAAAGATGTTTGATCAGAATGGAATTTCTAATTATGCCTGGACCAGTAATCAGGATAGAAGAAATTTCAGAGAAGCATGAATTAACAGGATTTATATTTCGGAGACCATTACATCTTACTTAAAGACATTTCTTTTCTGTGTTGTTTCACTAAAATGTGCCTCAGAATCTCACATCTGTCATGTCCTCTTTTCCAATAAGATTCCAGATTGATCCATAAGCCCATTTTTCATTTCCTTTGATCTTAGGGAAAGTAACTCTGGGGAGTGCAAGTGTTTACATTGGGAGTACTGATCATGGGGCCATGGGTGTCATTAATAAGTTGATCATTTTAAAAATGGTGTTGGCCAAGGATTCTGTGTGGGTGTATTTTGGAGGGAAAGGAAAAGAATTTGAAAATTGCATATTTAATCAAGACGAGGTTTGAGAGAAGACATGCTTGTTTATCCATTGATTTGACACAAATAGATTAGACATCCTATTCATCTATCATTAAAGATTGGAGGACGGAATCCCCATGATTTCCATAGTTAGTTAGTGGATGGAAACCCCTGAACCAGTTGCCAGTCTCATATAGGGATTGCAATTGGGCTTCACTGATTTGTTGTTCGGGCAGCTCTTACGGAGCCTGTTTGTCTGAGATTTAGGCAGCTCTCTTAGTGCCTGGGAATTGTAATTCTGTTTGCAATAGGTTTGCTATATTTCTAATAATAATATTGCTGCAGTTGTTCTTGAAAGTTAAGGCAAACGGAATTATCTACAAGTGTAATCCTCGCTGTAATAAGAGGATTAACCTGTTTTGTGAACTGCTGTGTTGTTTGTTCAATTTTGAAAGGGTTTACCGTTCATTTCTACATATGATGATAAGCATATTATCTTCTGTAGTAGATCTAATTTGAAATGAGCTTTAAACATTGGTTTCCCGTGGAGTTGAATCAATTAGAAATATACAATATCCCTAATCAGGGATATTACTATGGTATCAGAGCCTTGATCCTGCTAACCAGGGAATCAATGGCCGATGCATTTTGGTCAAAAGTGGATACACAAGATGGCAAATAGACGGAGACACGAGTTCATAAGAGGAAGAAAAGGCTCGGGCAATGTTTGAAGTGTGATCAATTTGAATGCAAGCTAGAGAGAGATGGCTCAAGTACTCAAAGATGCAATGCAATGATGATGCAAGTCATGCAAGGTCAGAAAGCTCCGTGAGCTCCAAAATCACCTAACAGTTGATTCTTCACCCAATCCCTTCCAACCCAAATTCCTTCAAAAGAGATCAGATCCATCGAAAGGAGAGGCGATGGAGGTAATAGAGGATTTTTCAGCCCTTTGTGCTGAATACAAAGCTCTAGAAAAAGAAATTTGGGACAATCTATCATTTTCTACATTTTGCAACATAAAAATGAAAAAATGGCCCTTGAACCGAGAAGAAACCAATTCATAATTGAGCTAACAAGGAATTGCAACAACATTTGGGCAAGGTTCCTGTACCTATGTTTGATGGGGCACAAAAGTGTTCGGCACGTGCTTGGATTCAGAAAATCAACACCTACCTATCTCTAAATCCAATGTACAAAGAAGAAGCCATCAAGTTTGCATCCCTCCATCTAGAAGGGGTAGCCTATGAATGGTTGTACCATGGTATAGTGACACAAGGGCATAATCTCATCACTACTTTTGAAGAGTTCAGCTAAAGATTGATTAAAAGATTTGATAGGATTGATCAAAAAAATCACTTTCAAGATTTGGCATAGCTAAAATACCATGGATCAATGGAACACTACATAGGTGATTTTCAGAGGATAGTTGTTAAAGTTCTTGATGTATCTACAAGAAGGATAACTGTTCTATTCATAGAAGGATTGGCAAAGCCACTAAAGGGATTGATCAAGGCATTGGAGCCTTCCACTCTTCAAGAGGCAATCAAAAGGGCCCTTACTTTGGAGTCTTCCTTACCTCAAAGTAATCTTGTCTTAATGCTCTTCCAATAAACTAGAAGCAGTTCCAAATAGGAGAAAGCAATGAAGACAGCAAAATGCACTTCAGAGAAAGCAACTCTATTTCCATTGCAAAGAACCCTAGGAATGAGGACACAAGTGCCTTGGCAAAGGACAGGTGCACTATACTGAAGTTAGGTCAGATGAGGAAACAAAAGAAGTTGAAGCTGAGAAAGCAAATCAACAATTTGATGAAGAAGGAGCTGACCTATGTGAAGGAACTCTTGTGGTTCTCTTTGGAACTCAAAGATACAATCCATTTAGTATTTGTGGAGTGCTAGCAAGCCCAAAGGATCACTATCTTGATCGACAATGGAGTAACCCACATTTATAAACAAGGGTCTGGTGGCAAGAAGAGGCTTAGTACCTAAGAATTTCAAGGGATCCAATGTGATTGTGGTTGATGAGTTTACCATACCATGTGCACAAAGAATTTGGTAGCTAAAAATGACTCTTGGAGATCATTAGATATGTGAGGATTTCTATGTGGTCGGATTGGGAGATATCGACATGGTGCTTGGAGTACAATGGATACAATCTTTGGGAGAATTCTCACAGAACTACCAATCAATGGAATTGAAATTCAAAAGCGAAGGAAATGAAGTAAGTAGTTCTCAAGGGAATCAGAAATGGAGCACCCCATGTAATTACTGCTAAAAGGATGGAAAGAGCTTTCAAGAGAGGACAAGTAGCTTGGGCAGCTAGCTGCTTGATCAAACCAAAACAAGCATCCAAGAACAAGAAGGATGCCTACCATATTGTGTGCAGGCTGTGTTGGAAAAACACGGCAAAGTTTTTCAGGATATCACCCATGACTTCCACCTAATTGAGGGTTCTAGCATATTATTGAGCTTGAAACAGGTGCAAAGCCAGTGCTAACCACTCCTTACCATTACCCCAAGATCCACAAGGAAGAAATTGAAAGGCAATAAAGGAGCTTTTAGATATAGACCACACAGGGCCAAGCTCTTGCCCATTTGCCTCTTCAATAGTGTTGGTGAAGAAAAAGGACAACACCATGAGGATGTGCATTGACTACTAGTCATTAAACAAGAAAACAATCAAGAACAAATACCCTATTCCTAGGATTGATGAATTAATAGACGAGTTGCATGAAGTTGTATACTTCTCAAAGATTAATTTGCGCTCAAGTCACCGTTAGATCCAAATGAGGAATGAAGATGTTCATACCACTCCTTTCAAGTGTCACTATGGACACTTTAAATTCTTAGTCGCGCTCTTTGGTTTGAGTAATGCTCTTTCAACCTTTCAATCATGCATGAATAAGTTATTTAGCAAGCAATTAAGAAAGTTTGTCTTAGTTTTCTTTGGTCTTGATATGCAGTAAAACTTGGGAAGAGCACTTGAAGCATTGGATGAAGTTTTGAGCATACTGGAGTAGCACTCATTCTTTCCTAAATAATCAAAGTGTGAATTTGGGCTTAAGGAGATTTTGTATTTGGGTAATGTCATCAATGAACAAGGGGTCCAAATGGACCAACAAAAGATTCAAGCTATTAGGGATTGGTCACCCCCTAAGAATATGTCGTAGTTAAAAGGATGCTTGGGATTATGCAGCTACTACAAAAGGTTTCTAAAATGATTCTCTCAACTCACAGTACCACTCATAGATCTGACTAAGAAGAGAGCATTTAAGTGGACAGTGCTGCCAAGCAAACTTTTAACAAACTGAAAAAGGTAATATGTTCATGTTCAATGCTTGTTGTCTTAAATTTTCACTTCCTTTTGTGTTGGAAAGTGATGCTTCTAGTGAGGGCATTGGAGCTGTTTTGATGCAGCAACAGCATCCCATTGCTTTTGAAAGTGGGAAACCAATAAAGGCAGAAAAAAAGTTTTCTATTTATGATAAGAAAATGCTAGCAATCATGCATGCTTTAGTGACATTTGGAGAATACTTGGTGTGTGGCAATTTTGTGGTTACGGCTGATCACAACAGTTTTAAGTAATTTCTCAATCAAAAAGACCTACTTTATATGTGAAGGGTAGGCATGATGTGGTTGTTGATGCATTATCTTGAAGACCCACTTTATGTTCCATTTTTTACATCTCTGTCAGCACAATCATATCTAATATGCCAAGAATTATCCCTTTCCCGCTGATCAAGCTCCTCCAGGATGATATCCGCGTTATCCCGAACTGGGATCCCCAAGCTATTTCTCCCAACCGGTGTCAGGATGCTGCTAGAGTGGAGTAGGGTGGTGTGTGCTTGGTCCCTGCTGGGTCTCTCCTTCTTTGTCTGTTTTTGCTTTGTGTGTGGCATTGTTCCGCATCTTCTTGGCGGCTCTTTGGCTTTTGCTCCTCGATGCTGATTTTGGCATCCTTGGACTTTGGACTCCTTGACAATTATCTCGGTTCCTGGACCTAAACCAGGTTATATTAATCAAAAAAAAAAATGCCAAGAATTATTTTGCTACTGAGTTGTTGGATGGAGGAGTACAAGATGACAAGTTCAAAGTGGTTGGAGACCTAATTTTGCATTGAGTGAGGATATATTTGATCCTAGAATCAAAGATGAGGCAAAAGATTTTAAGAGCCATGCATGATACTCCATTGGCTGGGCATTTGGGGTATTTTAAGACATACAAACAAATCAAAGAGAGATTCTCCTTGAAAGGAATGAAAGGAGATGTGCTCATGCACATTAAGGAATGTTCATCTTGTCGCCATAACAAGGCAGAACACGTCTATCTCACAGGCCTAATTCAGCAATTACCCATTCCTGAGCACAAATGAGAAAGTATATCTATGGACTTTATCACTGGGTTACCCAAGATAAATGACAAAGGCTGCATCTTTGTTGTCGTGGACAAACTCACCAATTATGTACATTTTTATGCCATATCCTCTTATTTCAAGGCTTTCCAAATTGCTGATTTATTCTTCAAAGAGGTTTTCAAATTATATGGGTTACCTAAGAACATTGTTAGTGACAAGGACAGCAGGTTTTTGAGTAACTTTTGGCAAGAATTGTTTTGTTTGGAAAGAAAAGAGCTCATCCCTAGCACAGGTTATCACTCCCAAACAAATGGACAGACTGAAATTGTCAACAAATGGATTGAGCCATAACACAGTGATTTAAGTGGGGAATGTTTTGTCGGTTGCACATTTCAAGTTGGACATAACACTTTGTGATCTAGGGAGAACTAGTTCACCTTGCGATGTGAAAGGAAGTGGAGAAGAAAAATATGCTTCCTACACTAATTTAGGAGAGGAGGTATGTGCAAAAATTAAATTGATCGTACAATTACTAGAAAATAAACATAACAGAAATATACCATAACAAGGTAATTTAAGTGGGGAAAACCCTTTGAAAAGAACAACCCCACACTCCAAAAAAACAACTCAATGTACCATTCAGTATTCAATGGTTAAAATACACTTCTAGGGTCTAAGTCTTTACAGAAGTATCACCAACATGAAATCTGGAGCAATTATGGAAGCATAACAATACCTACAAATCATGAAATCTTCAAATAGTCATTAGGAAACTATAGTTAAAACTACCCAAAATATGGCACCCAAATCTCTAGTCAAAATCCAATTCCCAAATCCCTAGTCAAAATCCAAATGCCCAAATCCTGCAATGAGTCCACAGACTAAAAATAGCATATTCCTAACACCTTACATGAGCTGTCATAACATTGTTATTATTCACTCACCAACTTGGGCATTCCATTTTGGCTCCATTATCTCCATTCAAAGATGCATTATCATATGTCATAACATGCATCATAAGTTGATCAGCAAGTGTAACTTCCTCTTACAGCTCTTTTGTGCATCATAGATGCTCTTACATCTCCAATGTGGGATGCCCAATTTCTGGAGGCCATAACTTTTGGTTCCAAGAAGCTGATTGAGCCCCTTTTTTATAAATTGTAGATCTCAAAGAGGTTCATATCACCATAACCCGCTTGCTCCATTTAAGGCCCATTTCAACATTTTTCAAGCCAACGTCGACCTCTAGAGCTCTATAAATTGCATTTTTGTGTTCTATAGCCCAAATACTGCATTTTTTCATTCTTAACATTAGGATGCAAGGTTGATACAAATTTCCCAACATGATGGGGCTGGGGGTAGAAGGGCCAAGTTTTCAATATGTCTATGGAATCCATAACAAGGCCTTCAGACAAGGGGCATGTCACCAGAGAAAATATTGATTTGATAACACTGTTGGGAAATTAGCATGCCAGAAATACATGCCATCCTTCAATAATGACATGCTTTGTGCTTCTACTCAATTTAATCGTAGAGCGCAAACAGAGGTAAACTAAGGGCCAATTCACACTAATTTGATCTTGAATGACATCACTTTCCAAATCTTCCTAAATAAATTCATCCATTAGTAATTTTGCTCAAATAGCCCACCTATCTTATAAGCCAGACTAAATATTCAATTCTTCTTGGAAGAGTAAATGCCAATACATATGGGGCAAATACTGATGTTAATAAACGATTTATTCTATGTAGCAGAGGAATTTCCATCACATTAAGTATGAAATAAAACTGGAAACTCCTGCTTTATATTTATAAAATTTTAGCATTTCAATATGAGACAGTAGCATGTCAATTATTACAAATTGCGCATAGAATCCTACCAATTGTTTTATTTGGTCTGGAAATCAGAGCGAACAAATTTTACCATCAAAAAATGCTGACTTGCACATAACAAAAGGGTTTAAAAAAGCACTTGCTTAGTCGTAAGAATTAACCTCTCCTCAGCCCAACATCTACCAAAAGATGAGATCCTAGAAAATAACATTATACATATATGAATTGAAATATTAGGGCTCACTGGACCATATGGGCGTCTAATAATAGGTATAGAAGTTTGATGATGCATTGCAATCATAGGAAATCAACAAGATTAAATAGAATACCATAAACCATCAAGAAAAATGAACACACATAAACTAAAATCTCAAGAGAATTTTCTATGTAAATCTTGCTTCATTATAATCCAAGTTATCCTTCTTATGTAGAGTATTCCTACTTTCCACAATTAGTACTTTTAAATTAACTACTGGCATAGCTTAAAAAAATCTCTTAAATTTTCAATCCTGTTTTAATTTCTTTGACTGTAAAAATTAGAATTCAGTGGATATTCCTTTCTATATCCTATCGGCCTATATTTGCACCTGAGATTATATTGCTGGTTCTTAATGCTCCATAGCATGGAAACCTACTCTGACACCTGCTAGATATGATAGTTGCATTATTTACAAGCTATGTACCACTGAGTCCACATTTAATTGGGGGGAGGGAATGGATGAGAAAACGTAAGAATAAAAAATGAGGGAATTCTAGAAATACCTTTGAAATCCTAGAAATTATATTTGACTTAAAAAATAACATAGCGACATGGATGGAAACTAGTGAGTGAGGAGTGTAGAGTCATCCCAAGACCATAATTTACAGGGTTTTACATAAAAGTTGAAATTATAGCCCAATAAAGAGATTTGTCTGTTATAATCAGTATATCATGTGTGGGAGACAATAATGAAATTGCACTCCTTGAAGTAAACAACAATCACTACAGATGTCAAGCTTCTGCAATCCAAGATGTTCAGTGGAAACAAGTTTCAGGAAATAAACCGCTTATACAAGAGAAGTGAGTAGATGATTCCGGACAGCCTTTAATTTCCATCATCAGGCACCAAGGAACGATGTCCAGGCATTTTTTTGGTTTCTTATCAACAAAATCCACATAAAAGCATGTAAGGCCGTATAATTCTAGACTTCCCAAGATTTTGGCAGTACGCTACCGTGTCTTAGAACTTAAAAAACAGCCTGAACCCTTAATGTTTTTCGGTATTTGCAGAGAGAGAAGACTCAAACAAACCCATTAACACAACAAAAACAAACCCTTGGACCTCCATGAAAACAAGTGGGCATGAGAAATATCTAAAGAAAGGGGTGATTGAAACTTGCCTTCTTGAAATCTTGAGGGGCAACTCCAGGAAGATAGAAGCACTCCGCTCTCAACAAAACCACAACCACCATTGAAATCCATATCACCAGCTTCATCACTGCCATGTTCAGTCAGGATCGAAAACTATAAACCCACTTGTTCAATCTCAGATTCGGTTGGGAATGTAAGAGAGTTGGCTCTGTAAAACTAAGTTGGATCTGTACTCAGGGAGTCGAGGGTTTATTATTTATTGTCATTTTATGGGGAGTGAGGAAGGAAGGAAGGAACAAAACGGACAGAACACAGTTTATTAAGACAACTATTTCGTCTCCGTTGCTATTTTCTAACAAGGAATTGGAAAAACCGATACTTATTGTTGCAAGTGCGTGAAAATTGACGTCCATTTACAACTTTTTCATTGTTTTTTCTGCAAAATAATTTCTGGGTTTTTTAAATTGCACCTTCTCCCTTGACTTTGCAATTTAATAACATAACTATAATTTTTTTAAAAGATCTGCATTTAATATTATCTAGAAACATTTACCAAAACAATTTAAATAACTACTTAGAATTGGTAAAGATTTAAAGCCTTGCTTAGGCATTTATGGATATTTGCATTAGCACATGGCTTATTTTGAGAATAACTATTTTTTGACCTTCCATAAGTTTCCAACTAATGTCACCAGCTAGGGCTTGCTTTTAATCTCATTTTGTTTGACATTTCAAAAAACTAAAGGACCAATGGTTCTTAAGTTGACCTTAATACTGATTGAAATGTAATTATGTTTTTTATTTAAATAGAAATATACAATTTTTAATGGAGGATAAAAATAATAACAATTTGAAGATATATATATTCAAAATTATAATTAAATTCTATATAATGATTTTTTAAAGATTTTAAAATATACAATCATTGATTTATAACTTTTGAATAGAAATTTAATAATTAAAAAAATGATAGAATTGACACATATATACGTGTGTGTTAATAGTGGATCATTATGAAGATAGATGGCATCTTCCATGAGGGTAATATATGGTTGTTTTTAATAGTTGGAGTTATTTCTCATATTTGTTGTATTTGGTTCCTTTCTTATCTATATGTACCCACTCACCTTCATGTTTTATCATGTATAGTGAGCTTTTGGTTATGTATTCTTGCTTAAAGTCATTTTGGTCTCATGAGTATTTGCATGGTTTCTCAATCTTAAAACTCTCTTCTTTCCAATTTTTTTTTTAATCTTTAGATTATTTGTTGAATAGAGTTTGTATGGTCATCCTTGCACTAAGTCTTAGAAGTTTATCATTTTTCATAGAATCTAACATGGTATTAAAGACATGGTGCCTAGGGTAGTTTACTATGTTTTTAGTTTTTGAGATATCTTAGTTTTGTGGATTTTGGGTTTGAATTATTTTTTGACACATTGTGCAACTTTTTGGGTTGCACACTTGTGTTTAGGAGACTCAAAGAAAGTCAAAGTAGGCTTTTGTTTCACCAAAAATGGATTTCAAGAAGTTAGTCTTCATTTAGGTTTTTTTATGTTTGTTTCATTAATTTTGACAAATTGCAAGATTTTTTAGGCATCTTGGCATGAATTTGACTATAACATTGAGCTTGGTGACATTGAAAACCCTAAATCAACTATAAACTTGTCTATTTTAGAGCAAGTTATTCAAGGGGATCTAGAATATTCTCTCTATGCATGTTGGTTGAGATTATACTACTATTTTGGAGGTCTAAAGTGCTTTGGGACTTGTCCTAGTTGTTTGGCCCCTTTGTCATTCCAATTCAACTTTAACCAATTAGTTCAACCTAGCTCACTTGACCTTGTTCCAATCATACTCATTAGTTATATGCATTCCAATCATGTTTGAATTGGATTTTGCAATTAGTTCTAGTCCAAGTAGGCCCAACTTTATTATGCTTTGATTCAATTGACTTTCTTACATCATGTTTGGTATCCCATCATTTCAACAACTGTATCCAACCTCTCACAAACACTTCCACATCATTCATCCTTCATAATTCTCTCTATTTCATTCGACTTGACACTTTGTTATGTTGCCCTTGTCCCAATTGGTTGCCTTGTCCACATGCATTAATTGCAACTAACCTATTTATGTTGCCCTATCTTTACCACACTATCTAATCCAATCAAATTTGGTTGCCATGTCTATTCAATATACTCTAGTTTCCTTAATTTGGGCCATCTAAGTTATCTATTTATACTAGACTTTGACCAAAGATAACTTGGACTCGTGGAGCCTTTAGACTCGGGCCCTATAAACTACCACTTGGACTTGCCTATGTGGCCCCTACCACTTTATTGTCTCATATTGACTAGACTTGCATATATTATGCAACACTTACATCAACACCTTTATTTTTGCTTAGAGGGGACCCCTCTCTATTGAAGTTCTCATTTTTGCACCCCAACTTTAGAGGTTCATATCTCAATCATCTAGAGGATTTTTTAGGTTTAATTCATTTTTGCTATATTTTTGCTAATTACATGTTTGTGTGGCTAATTTTTATATTTGACTTTCCCATTTTCTAGTTTTTTTCCCAATATTTTATTATTTAGTCATTTTTTGGGACATAAAATGCTCATCAATTTCATAAACAAGCACCTTTTTTCTTACAGAAGTTAATTTTTTGAATTCTACACTTCTATGTAAATTTGTATTCTTATTATATAAGCACTTTTTACTTTTAGTGTAACATATCGATGCTTCAATGAAGTAAAAAATTCTAATTTATCACCTTATGAGTAAATAAACTATGTAACAAGCCATTACAATAAAAAAATTATTTTCTTTATTGAGAATAAACGAACAAGGGTGCATTATAAAATACAATCAGAATTAATTGCATTACAATAATTCATAAGTTACATCAATACAAGAATGCACATGTTTACATACATAACTCCATGAGCTTTGGAATAAATAGCTATAAGATGGTCCAAGATCATTCTTTTCAAATCTTGGTTCTTCTATCACCTGTTGTGGAGGAAAAGCATCACTCGAGCGCTTTTTCGCCAACCACAGACTCTTAATGCAGTCCCCTGCACATCTATCATTTGATAGATGGCCCTTCCCTTTGATGAAGAGATTGGTAGAATAAGTGATAATGACAACCAACTGAGCATAGTGTTATGTCCTATACAACTAGAACTTTGTAATCCCACAATCTCGGACTAACATGTAATACTGGATCATGGTGAACTAACAGTGGAGTCTCGACATTCACACTTCTTCAGTGGAGTCTTTGAACATTCCCACTACTTTGGCCAAAGTGTTCTCATTCAGTACTTTGAATGAAGGTCATTTATCACATACACTACTCGGGGTCAATTTGACTTAAGGCCATCTTAAACTATGCATAGGTATTTCCTTCAATGGATAATCTATCATCCCAAAGATAACCTATTGCCATTTTGTCATACTTGGAATAAACCTACTTAACAAGTAAGTACACAAGCCCCCATCCCATACTAGATAAACAATCCTAGGAGTAAACACAACCTTTTCTAGTTAAATAATAACTTAGCTAAGTGTATCACATGTGCTACTCGAGTTCAATCATACCTAGTATATAATACCTATGATAAACACCAATCTCCTATTATGGAGTACTTAAAAGCACATCATAAAAATAGCATAGAATCTTCAATTTCCTTTTCAAAGACATTCTAGTCTCTCTAAATGCACATACTATCCAAAAAATAATTCAAAGCATTCATGGAGAACAATCTTTCATAAATAAATAACAAAGAAGAATATCCCCATGCTCGTTATCGCTTGTCCAATCAATTGACAGCAATGTAGCTTCTCCCAATCAACAACAAGCTTGACAATAGCTTCTCAAGAAATTTCACAATGAACTTCTACTCTCAAGTTGATAGATTACTTCACTCAAACAATAACTCCCTCTCTCGATATGATGGAAATCTCTCTCTCTCAATTAAAACTAGAAATAAGCTAATAATGAGGCAGGATATAGACTTGTAAGAAGAATAAGGAACGCGTCCCCTCAAATGAAATGGCTTTGCTATTTACACAGCAGCATGGTAACTTCCCAGCCTATAGTTTAGGCATTAAAATGGACAACAAACTCCATGCAAAGAAACACATAAAACTCAGTAAAAAGGTGGCAGCTAAACAAGTTCATACTCAAAAAAATCATCTACAGATCGACTTGCTAAGTTGACAGCAATCAAAGACTTATCCAAATCTGCACATGGAGAATTTGAATTATCTCCAACAAAGACATCTATAGAAAACAAGTTTCAAGAGGTGGCGCCAAAGCTTCCACTCTCATCTTATGTTGGCATGGTTTCAATGTGGTAAGAAATAGTCAATTACTAATATGCAACAACTTGCACTCATTGACTTCAATCTGGGGATGAGTCAGTTCAAGTATTAACTCACTCATTGACAAAGTTGTCGGCTTGTTCTCACATTTCAACAGATGTATTAAACATGGCAGTTTGTGTTTACTTAGTCAAAGATAATCTCCTCCATGGCATCGACAAATTCCATATCTTGTATCGACATAATGCTGCGAGATTTGAATGAAAATATGTGTTCCATAAAGTGTGACAATAGGAGTAAAACTCAAGTTCAATAAACATAGACATAAGCAACTCAAAGTTGGCCTCTATCATGATAATGATAGTTGATCTCACATAATATTAAATATGTTAAATATATACTAATATATAAAATATATAACATATACATACACACACACACACATATATATATATATTGAATATCATTATATATATATATATATGTATATATACATATGTTAATATATATTTATATATATATATATATATATCATAAGTCATCAACGTAAGTATACATTCAATATATATATACAAACAAGTGTAGGAAAGATAGTATTTACACATAATAAACACAATATATCTATGTACATGTATATGTAAGTAAATCTATATTGATGCATTCGTACGAGTGTGTCCATTCACCAATGTACGTGTGTATCGATATACATATACATATGGATACATGCATATACTATGTATATATGTCCACATTCGATTCACATATAGCCATTCACACTTACCATCATATTGACAAATACTTATGTGTGCTACATCTATACATGTGTATATACATGTCGTTAGATCCCATTGACATTTATGTGCATATAAATAAATACTCTACATATGTCCCTCTTATCAATATAATCGTAATAGTACAAGAAATATCTCATAAGTTAAATCAGATAAACATCACCCAATAATGCATGCAGTAGTAAACAAGACTCTTCCAATGCAGACATAAAAACTAAGGATGACTTACCAACTTCTCACAAATTGACTCCATTTTAATGTGGTGTGTGTATGCTCAGATAGTTTACTTTTACTGGTTACCTGACCAAGATCTTCTCTTGAGTGGTACTTCCCCTTCGCCTGGAGGAAAGGAACATATACCTGCATACACTAACTTATGTGCATGACAGTTAATTGTTCACAACAAATGCAGTATACGTAAAACATCTCCAAACTTAGAATAATAATTCAATAACCATTCATTCACACATATGCATTACTTTTCATGAGATAACATCCATATTGATAACAAACACAATTTATTCATCTCCAAAATTCACATTACATTCATATTCACCCTATGTAGTAATAGTAAATAGTAACTACATATTTGGGGTGTAACATACTTCCGCCCTTGTGAATCATCATCCCCAATGATCTATAGTACTTTAACACAGATAAAGTTGAGTAAGGTTTTATACTTACTCTTTTCAATTCATTTAGGAATCATGAAACATATTTCCTATGTAGCATCCCACCTTGTAATCTTGCCCTTCCTGGACCTTGAATTAAGTGCCCTCGCTATCGCATAGGGAAAACTTGTATGCATCACACATACTTACTCTCCCCACGAGCTTTATTATATTATCATATTACTTTGTATGTACATCCTAGGTACAATAGTAACTATACATGACACTTAAAACATAGTGATCAAAAATCATTGGCTCATGAATTTATCCTTAGTATAATTCAAATGAAAAAGGAATAACGATGCATTGTGCACTACACCGTGGGCCCCATCCTTCCCCTTTAGTATTTACCCTTTTAGACAATTCAGAAACCGAGTTCGTTCGTCACTTACACATCCATTTTCCTTAACCATAAAGTATTGTTTTTGATTACTTGTCCATCTTGAGCATAACATTGCTATTGGACACCTGTTAAATTCTAATACAGCTTCATACTTAAGCTTTGTATCGACAAAATTTCATCGATCTCTTCAATCTATTACTCCTTTTTTTCATTCTATCAAGTCTATGGTTAACCCTATTTCTAAGCCTATTTCAGCCTATTAGAGTTTCCAACCTTTCCTTTCCATATAATGGTCCAAACCTCAATGTCAAAAGTTTATAAATCATTCAATATTTGGTTTGCCATTTTTGCCTTTTTAGCTATAATAATATATTGCACATTCGCTCAATTGAATGTTTCATAGTATGATCATGGTTTACACAACCCTATCATTATTTGCTTGTTCACAACTGAGACAACCTTCTCAAGAATACTAAGCAACTACTTCTCACAATATATAATTTAGGACCAAAATCCTATAAATCAAGTTTCCAAATAGTGTTGGTTACTTTGGTGAGTTTGTCCACTGGAACATCATGCCAGTCTCATCAACATAGATAGGTTGATCTGTCTTGTGTTCCACCACTCTCCCTCTGGAATCTCAAGAGAGTATGTATTTCCTATTGATGATGACATATGGTCTTCATTTCTTGGTATACTAGACATCATCTTGCCACATTCCATGCAACCTCTTACTCTATATTTTCCCAAGTTATAGTGGTTCCTCATTTGACAATTAACTTTGCCTTTCCAAAGTCCTAACTTGTGACATCAATTTCCTCGTTCCATTCCCTAATCTTCCAAAATTTTGGGTGCATAGGTTATTTTATATCCAATAATAGTCCATTCTTTGACTAAGTGAAAACCTATTTTGTGATCCAATGTCACCTTTAATTCCCAAGTAATAATGGTTAGGAGTTTTGTGGGGATAAAGCTCCTTTATCTTAGGACATCCACAACTTGGATTTCTTTCATCCTTGGATTATTTCCAAAGATGGAATTCATCTTTTAACTCAATCTAAATTTCCCAATAAGAATTGGTACTAATTTTGAGTATTATCCTTGTTCAATCATGTTGGTCCCTAGAAGATATCAAATTTAATTGCATACCTAATTATCAAACACAAAAATTTCTCGTTGGCTTCATTGATTCGCTTAATCGCATATAGGTGAGTCCCAACCTTAGTATATCCTAATTCTAGGATAGAGTCATCAATCAATTACTAGTCTGAAGTTATAGGTTACTCTAACCCTATATGTTCAAGTCAATACAAAATATACAACCCAATCGATCAAGTAATTCCCAACCTATTGGTGTCAATGAGTAGTCCAATACATATCCCAACCCATTAGGTAAAGCTTAACCTAAGGTTTCTCTCTTTATTCAAATGAACTTCTCATCCCAAATAGGTTATTTCAATCCTAGGGTTTCATTCAAGAGTAAGGTATGATCAAGTGATTAATCAAGTAAAGATAATTGATGTGGTTGTATAGCGTCATATCTTGCCTTATCTTTCATACCATATCTTATGGCTTAATAGCTAAACCTTATCATCCCCAAGTCTCTTAGCATAGTAAGCTATAATTTCAAGTCGCTTCACAACTTGGATATATTTCATAATATGTAGTATTACTACCTATGTATAAAAATAACATCGTTATCTAAATCCCCCATATTAGGTATATAGGAGTTTTAGAGCACTTACATTTAATTCATGTGTAATCTAGATCTTCCCTTGTCTATCCCATAGACAATGATCTTCCCATTCATGATCAAATTATCTGAATAAGTCATTAGTTCTTCCAATTGAAAATATATTCACAATTTTCGTTGGTTGGGGTACTTAATCTGAGTCAATCCACTCTCTTCCTTCCCCCCTTAGTGTTTCCACAACTTTTGATCTACTCAAAGTTGAACTCCTAGCAATACTTGATTCTTTGAAAGGATTTTTCATTCCTTGTTGTTGGATTTCTATTATCTTTCCTCCCTCAATGGTATACCTTGAATATACTTTTTCCAAAGGTAGATTCATCATTGATTTCTAATCTCGTAGATTCAACATTTTGGATCGTCCAATAGGAGATCTGATGAGTAATCAGAAACTAAGAAGTTAAGAGGCATATTAATATTCCCATTCTCTTTCCAATATCCTTTTTGTGGAGAAATTTCCATACCGACAAAGCCTCGTTTGGTTGATGCACCTTTCAACTTAGAACGTTATTTTCCTTACAACTTTTATTGATTTAACACATAGTGTCACACTGTATTCCATTCCTTTTTGGAACTTCTAAACATATGTTGGTTTTTGCAGACATGTTGGTGAGTTCATCTTATACTCCAACCTATCTATGTACTATCCAAACCTTTGTCAGGCTAACTTGATTTATCTTTTACAGGTTTCTTTCCTACAATCACCTTTTCAAGTGACTTTATCCCAATGCTTGGAATCTTATTCTCTCTTAACCTTTAGAGATACCAAAGTTTTTTGGTTTCTTTTCCTTATCTTAATCTAAACTCCAAATTGATCTCATCAATTTTTGGTTGGTGGAACCATGTCCACGTCCTTGATTACTTCATTTTTGACCATTTTTGTCTTTTCTCTTTTCCTAGGTACTAACTCTTTTCTTGCAAGATCCTATCCTTACACAAGAATTAGATTTATGTCAAGAGTTCTCCAACCTTGTGGATACCTCCTTTGCTGAATTTCTACTTTTGATCTAATTTATGTCGATATTGCATACACATAGATTCGTAGTGTTTTCACCAAATTCAAGAATTTTTGACTCTTTACAAATATAGGTTGCTACTAATCAAGGGGTTGTCTCATTTCTTCCCAACCCCTTAGATTCATATAACTATTTCGTAGGATAAAGGTATATATTGGTTATTCTTCCTAACCTTCCTACATAACCCAATTGCATAATCTTCCACAATCCAAGGTAATATTATAATAACGTGTTGGTTTAGGAGTTTCTACTCCAGGGATGACTCCTATCTAGCCCCAAATTTAAACAAGTTTTTAGGAATCTCATCTTCCTTTCTCTTTTCCCTTAGTTCTTTTCTCCTATTGTTGTGACACAAGAACTTTTCAACCATTATCTTATGATAAGGTTTACGCATTGTTGCATAATGAGCTCATAGGTTTCAGTGTTGAACCTAGTAGCTTTGATATTGCATGTAACATACTTGTAGACACCGAAAATATCCTGATTTACTAACATCAGTTCTCCCTGAATCGCTTTTTTACTAACCAATTAATTAAATAATCCTTATTTAATTAATTCATCATAATTCCTCTTTTAATTAAATAAATCATTTTATTTGATTAAATCATTATCTTCTTTCAATTAAATAAATCATTTTTTATAATTAATCCTAATATTCCTGTTTTAATTAAATAAATCATGTTATTTGATTAAATCATTATCTTCTTTCAATTAAATAAATCATTTTATTTAATTAATCGTAATGTTTCTCTTTTAATTAAATAAATCATTTTATTTGGTTAAATCATATTTCCTCTTTTGATTAAATAAATCACCCTTATTTGATTAAATCTAACATCATCCCTTTTAATTAAATAAATCAAACTTTATTTAATTAAATCTAATGTCCATTATTCCTCTCATTTGATTTAAATAAATCCAAAAATCTAAGTCAAATGTCAAATCAACTAATCTCCATCTAAGTTAATTAAATCCTAATTAACTCTAACTCTAATCTATCAAATCCTCTAGATTTTGCAAGTTGCACATGTAAATCAATTTAATTGATTTATAAATTCTTCTACTTTCATTCAAATACGGAATATTCTTGGAATATTCCACTTATTTTAATTCTCCCTCCCAAAGGACTTTTGTCCTCCAACTTGGCATTAAAGGCTCTTACATGTCCTCTTCTTGAGCCAGCTTGTCATTAATTCCTCTTACATCCCCTCTTACACAAGTCACCTCTTCAAATTCAAATTTCACCTACATGCATTCAACATACACATTGTTCAAAATGTGCTCCACTCTTCTTCATTAGCATGTTGACAAGTGGCACAATGCCATTGGTCCCTTCTTTAATCCCACATTCATCCTATTCTTCATTCTTCCAACCTTCTTCATTATAAATAGAGGCCTTCTCTATTATATTTGGATCCACAATCTTAGGCATTTTTGAAGACACAAGTTTATGCAAGCTCATTATCCACAATCATCCACATTTTCATCCAAGTCATCATAGAATCCATCATCCATAGCTAGGTTATCGGTATTTTGCATTAAGAATCTCATATCATCATCAAGCTTATCAAGGAATTGAGAAAGGGCTTCTTTCCACATCAAAGAAGCACCAATTCCCCTATGGGATGAATGTTTTGTTGGTTTAAGTTAGATTGCATGCTTCATTTGTGTTGTTTCCTTGTTTATTTCATGTTTTCTCTTAAATTAGTTGAAGAATCTCATAGGGAGCATTAGATTTGTGTTACTAACGTGTTTAACATCATTTTGTAGATCAATTTTTAGCTTGTGTAGGTTTTGTGCTCACATTTTGGTGCCCACCATGGGTCCAAGCCCCATTTTAAACATTTTTTACAGGTTTCGTCAATAGGTCCATTCGTGAAGTCCGATATAGCACATCCATTGTCCGTTTCGGCACATTTGACCCCCATTTCAGTGCATTTAACCTCTATTTTCGGTGTATTTGACCCATGTTTTGGTGTATTTGACCCTCGTTTCGACGCATTCGACCTCTGTTTCAGCACATTTGACCCCTATTTTAGTGCATTTGGCACCTGTTTTAGCGCATCTGATACCTGTTTTAGAGCATCTGACCCCTGTTTTAGCATCAAGGCAATACTAGATGTTGACACTAGTAATACTACTAATGACAACATAGTGCAACTAATCAAAGAATCTCCTTAGGTTGCCATCAATGCAATAATAAAGATTTGTTCACATCAATAACACCTGGAAAATAAATATAAGAAAAAATAATAATACATACTGAAGTTCTATTTATTTTAAACTAATTTTTTATATTTTTTTATTTTTTACTTTGAAGTGTATTTGACTAATTTTATTTTTTGATAAAAAGAAATATATTCCATTAAATATATTAATACATCTGGCCCTTGTTTTAGCGTATTTGGCCCCTGTTTTAGTGCATTTGGCCTTTGTTTTAGCACATCTAGCACCTATTTTAGCGCATATGCTCTCTATTTTTTTTTGCTTTTATAGTCAATCTTAAAATGGCCATATCTTGGTCATACGAAGGTATTTTTCGAAGCTTTTTTTTTAAATGGGGTATAATTTCATAAGCTATGCAATGTTGTAGGTGTTTCTTAACTTGATAGAGTTAAAATTTTCAAATTTTCACCTAATGTCAATTCACAATGAAACTTGGTCTAAGTTTGAAAGTTTCTATGTTTATCTAACCCTCATATCTTCTTGTTGCTTGATCTCGTCTAACATTTTGAGCATTGATTGCAAGTTTTTGGTGACAAAGAAGGAGAAGAAACAAGGAGGAATCTCTATGGCACCCTTTCTTTGCAAAATTATAAAAAAGTGTTTATTAACACTTTGGGGACATTTTTCCCATCTTTGGACATTATTACTTTCAGTTTTAGGACTCAACTACAATTTCATTTGAGTTTTAAATAGAACATGCAAAAGCTTTCATTTTTCTCAAAGTTGGTTAAAAAGAACCTTAGAAACTTACTAGCATTTCAATTTGGGTTAAAATTGGACCAACAACTTTCACACTCTAGTTTGGTGCTTTAAAAAGAACTCACTATTGCTTTTGAGGTCTAAAATGAACATGTGCTTATCTTGTTTTGTAATCTTTTTTACAAACTAATACCATCAAAATTTGTATGCACTTCTCTTGTGCTTCATGACGATCTTGAGAATCAAAAGCATTTTTGTGATATTAGGCTGTCTAAAAGATTGCCTCCACATTTCAAATTTGGGCTCTTAAAATTGAACAAAACTTGCTAGTGTGAGAAAGGCCTCGCGTGTGTTCTCTCCTTGTTCACACAAATAAGGATTGATCAAACTATGGATGTACTTGCTCGCTTTTGTGTACCTTTAGAGGGTCTGCCTTGGTGGGAAAAAGTACTCACCCCAAGGGAACGACTCAAATCGGTAACGAGCTAAACCCCAAGCTACTCCCAACTGGTATATAAATTTGAATATCGAGGAAATCTTAGCATTACAAGAACTCCTACGGAAAAATAGGTGATACTCTTTATATGGGTTGATCTTGCCTCTCGTGTGGCCTTCTAAACATGTGCCTTGATTACAAACCAATTTGTGTAGAAGACAAGATCCCTATCTATTTGTTGGTGTCAGGAGGTCGAACCTCCAAAGGCGTCCCAAGTACTTGTGATTCAAAGTAGAGATGAAGAGTTTTTCATGGGAGATTCATGAGAACTCGAATCTTGGTTGAATCGAGAAGTGTGTGCCAAGAAAGGGGCAACCAGTGTAGTCAAGTTCTTAATCATCTGCTTTGAATAAGCACAGTTGGAGAAATCCAAGTGGGAATTTGATAAATATTTCCTTTTTCTATCCTAGGGTTGTGCATTATCTTGAATCAAGACACTTTGCTTGGATCTAAAACATTGGAAAACAAACATTCAACAAGGACATCAAATTTCAAACCCTTTAGTAGGAGCAAATACCTTTAAAAAATCCAAGTGCTATTGCTTGTCCCTAGGGATTTCATCCTTAGAGGCTTCTAAGTATTTGGATTTATATCTCAATTTTCCCTCTAAAGTCAACATTAGGAAACTATGCTCTTGAAACCTTGATTTTCACATAATGGACCTTGTGGAATGAAAAGGAATTGAGGCATAGACATTCAGTTTGAAACTTAAGCAAGATATTGGATGCGGTAAAATCAATTCATTAATCAAGATGAAATCAATTGAACCCCACACATGTGTTTGTTTATCTTTTGTCTTAGGGTCTTTTGAGAAAACATTGATCTTTTGGTTTGGAGTACTCTTATGGAAAAACATGTTCTTCAAAACCTTGGTCTTGTAAACAATTCCCTCTTAGGTTCACTTAGGATAAAAACAATCAATCATTTCATCCATGTCAAACACCAATCAAATCCCATCTCACAAACAACTTTTGAACCATTGGAAAAATTATTCATATTAGACTTTTGGAAAATCTCTCAATCAAAATTAAAATCCCCTTTATTTGGCTAAGTGTGTATGGATGAATATTTCCCCACACATTTAGTTGAATTATCATCCTTTTGGACAAGTTTATCCCAAAATAACATCCAACATCTTGGGATCTACAAGTCCATTATCCAAATCAAATCAAACCACATCCAAATCAAAATCCAAAAAATCCTAAAGTCTAGTGTTCCTCCAAAGTTCCTAAAAGTTCAAACACCCATATCATTCACCCCTTTCATCCTTCATCTCATCATTGGTCCTAAACACCTTAGAGGTTCACTTTTGTAACAAAGTCAAAATACAAGAAAAACATGGAATATAAACTCGATTCATACATCATGAGTAATCCAAGTCAACCAAACTATACAAGCCTTATAATGCCAATTGATTATCAAAACTCACATTTATACAATCCATACATGGGATCATTATCTCCCAAAAACCTCAATGCTACAACAAATGTGAGTATACCCAATCTAAATTTTGGAACACCTTTCCCTATGATAGATTTAAATCAAAGTCAAAACCTACAAACCTATCAACCAAACAATCAATACATGAGTCTTCAACAAAACAACATTATCCCACCAAATCCATACATGCCAAATGTGAATATACCAAGTACAAGTTTACCAAACATGAACATTTCAAATCCATACTTGGTGAACTTTGGGATAGATATGTTTGCAAATCAAACCAATGTTGTTCAAAATCCAAGCAATATATTGACAACTCAATGTATTGATACAAGTCAAGGTAACACCATGCAAAATCAAGGTTACTTAAATCAAAGAAATATGATTCCCAACCACAACAATGTTCAATGTCAACCTATAATGCCAAATCTAAACATCACACCAAATCATAACATTGTCCAAAATCAATTTTTCCATGAGCCCATGCAAACACCACAAGTATACATTCCAAATATGATTTCTCAACAACCAAATCAACTATATCAAGGGTGTCAAGATCAAATTTTGTGAGATCAAATTGCTACACTTACCAAAATAGTTGATTCATTACACCAATAGACATCTCCACCCCAAAATCAATACACTCTTCCATTGATTGAGCCATGTCATCAAAGCATTGGGTTGTGTCCCCAATCACATCAAGAACAATATCTCCAATGTCAAGAGGTTGGATATCAAGATCAACAACATCAACAATAAACCCAATCACCACATCTCAAATATCAATCACCACATCTCCAAGATCAATCACAACAAGAATCACCTCAACAAGCACAAATCTCACAAGATCACAAACATGAATACACTCCTTTTGGAATGACAATCAAAACAATACTAAGAAAGCTACTTAATGAAAAACTCATCACTCTTCCAAAAGTAAGTGCTTTCAACTCTATCCTAAACTTCCCTTGGAATAGGGGTGGATCTTATTGTGAGTATCATAGAGAAAATATTCATAAAACATCAAATTGAATTCAACTCAAAAATCTCATCCAAGACTTTATTGATCAACGAAAAAATAATTATTAAGGACAATGATCATGATTCAAGCACTGGTGATAACAGTGGCAATCTCTCCACCTCGATTATTGAAAACAATGATCAAAATCTATCCATTGATGATCACCTTGAAGATGTTTCTACCTCATCCAATGGTCAAATCAACATACATCAAGAGTCACTTTTTAGTCATGATCAAAACACCTCAAACAATGATCTATTTCAAGGAGTGTTAGAATTATTTGATCCTATTGACATAATCCATGATCTATCAACCAATGATCATGTTGAAAATGTCTTTACATCACCTAATGAGTTAGAGGACATATCTTAAGAACATATTCCAAAGCATGATCAACATCTTTCACCAAAGTCTAGCAATGGTCCTTCCCAAGACATATTGACATCCTTCAACCTCATGGTTGTAGATATTGAAGGAATCCTCAACTCGACACTTGATCCAAATCCATTCAAAGATCAACAGGCTATTGAGACACTCCCCATGCCTAATGAAGACATCCAAGAACTCTTTATAAGCAATCCATCCTTTGAAATTGGACCATGTCAAGAACTTGATCCAAAGCAAGTCAAAAGCAATTCCAAAATTAATCAAGATCAAGAATTTGTATCTCCACAATACTACAATGATCTAATGGGAACTCTCCTATCTATACAAGATGTTGCAAATAATGATCATATCCATATAGCACATACTCCTCCATCTACCCATGAGATGCTTTCTTTGGATGGACACATGGATGATCTTCATTCATAACATAATTCCTCTACTCCTGACATTATTACACAAAAGGAGAAGGTTATTGATTCCTATAGTCAGGCTGAGTTGTCAACATCAGGATCAGATTTATCCATTATCCACTCAAGGAAACAGGTCAGACCAAACAAGATATTCTAGAGTCAGCAGAGCAACAAATTCAAATAACATCATATGCAGTGATCATCTATCAAAGGATGCTTGCTCAATAGGACATCTCAAAATAGGCAGAATCAAAGCATGAAGGTACTAATTCCATACTGGGGGAAACTATGTCTCAAGCAAACGTCAACATAGGGAGCACGAAGAATCCTTATGATGAAACCAATGCCAATACTATAACCAACCACGTCACAAATTTTCATCCACCCATCACCCCATCACCCCATCGATCTTGAACCTCTTTGTCATAAGATCGACCCTCAAATCGAACTTTCCACTCGATCTCTCGAGGGGGCAGTGTACCCGCGTAATTCTTCTCGCTGGGGTAGTAGTGGGGCATCTGAGAAAATCAGATAATTTTTAACTTCTGATATTGCCAGTGTTATTCATTGAACCAACGAAGCAGGTACATTGCTTCAAAGAGGGGCAAAATGTAGACACCAAAAATATCCTGATTTACTAACATCAGTTCTCCTTGAATCACTTCTTTACTAACTAGTTAATTAAATAATCCTTATTTAATTAATTCATCATAATTCATCTTTTAATTAAATAAATCATTTTATTTGATTAAATCATTCTCTTCTTTCAATTAAATAAATCATTTTATTTAATTAATCATAATATTCCTCTTTTAATTAAATAAATCATATTATTTGATTAAATCATTATCTTCTTTCAATTAAATAAATTATTTTATTTAATTAATCCTAATGCTCCTCTTTTAATTAAATAAATCATATTTCCTCTTTTGATTAAATAAATCACCCTTATTTGATTAAATCTAACATCATCCCTTTTAATTAAATAAATCAAACTTTATTTAATTAAATCTAATGTCCATTATTCCTCTTATTTGATTTAAATAAATCCAAAAATCTAAGTCAAATTCCAAATCAACTAATCTCCATCTAAGTTAATTAACTCTAACTCTAATCCATCAAATCCTCTAGATTTTGCAACTTGCACATGTAAATCAAATTAATTGATTTATAAATTCTTCTATTTTCATTCAAATATGGCATATTCTTGGAATATTCCACTTATTTTAATTCTCCCTCCTAAAGGATTTTTGTCCTCCAACTTGGCATTAAAGGCTCTTACATGTCCTCTTCTTGAGCCAACTTGGCATTGATTCCTCTTTCATACCTTCTTACACAAGTCACCTCTTCAAATTCAAATTTCACCTACATGCATTCAACATGCACATTGTTCAAAATGTGCTCCACTCTCCTTCATTAGCATGTTGACAAGTGGCACAACACCATTGATCCCTTCTTTAATCCCACATTCATCCTATTCTTCATTCTTCCAACCTTCTTCATTATAAATAGAAGCCTTCTCTATTATATTTGGATCCACAATCTTAAGAATTTTTGAAGACACAAGTTTATGCAAGCTCATTATCCACAATCATCCACATTTTCATCCAAGTTGTCATAGAATCCATCATCCATAGCTAGGTTATCGGAAATTTGCATCAAGAATCTCATATCATCATCAAGCTTATCAAAGAATCAGGAAAGAGCTTCTTTCCACATGAAAAAAGCTCCAATTCCCCTATGGGATGAAGGTTTTGTTGGTTTAAGTTAGATTACATGTTTCATTTGTGTTGTTTCCTTGTCTATTTCATGTTTTCTCTTAAATTAGTTGAAGAATCTCATAGGGAGCATTAGATTTGTGTTACTAACATGTTTAACATCGTTTTGTTGATCAATTGTTAGTTTGTGCAAGTTTTGTGCTCACATTTTTTATTTATTAATTCCTCCTGTTTTCATTCAAATATGGCATATTCTTGGAATATTCCACTTATTTGAATTCTCCATCCTAAAGGACTTTTTTCTGCCAACTTGGAATTAAAAGCTCTTACATGTCCTTTACTTGAGCCAACTTGGCATTAATTCCTCTTACATCCTCTCTTACACAAGTCACCTCTTCAAATTCAAATTTCATCTACATGCATTTAACATGCACATTGTTCAAAATGTGCTCCACTCTCCTTAATTAGCATGTTGACAAGTGGAACAATACCATTGGTCCCTTTTTTAATCCCACATTCAGCCTATTCTTCATTCTTCCAACCTTCCTCATTATAAATAGAGGCCTTCTCTATTGAATTTGGATCCACAATCTTAGGCATTTTGAAGACACCACTTCATGCATAATCACTATAGTCATTTGAATTCATAGCTTTTCATCCTTTTTATCCATTTTAGCTAGATTATAGCCATTTTTCATATTTGGAATCTTACTCAATATCAAAGCTTATCAAGGGATTGGGAAAGGGCTTCTTTCCACATCAAAGAAGCACCAATTCCCCTATGGGATGAAGGTTTTGTTGGTTTAAGTTAGATTACATGCTTCATTTGCATTGTTTCCTTATATATTTCATGTTTTCTCTTAAATTAGCTGAAGAATCTCATAAGGAGCATTAGATTTGTGTTACTAACATGTTTAACATCATTTTTTATTATCTTTTGTTAGTCAAGCTTTTAATCATCCGCTTTGAATAAGCGCAGCTGGATTTATCCAAGTGGGAATTCAACAAATATTTTATTTTCCATCCTAGGGTTATGGAATCTTTGATTCAGTTAAACACATTGCTTGGATCCAAAACCTTGAAAACAAACATTCAACAAGGACATTGAATTTCAAACTCTTTTGTAGGAGCAAATACCTTTGAAAAATCCAAGTGCTATTGCTTGTCCCTAGGGATTTCATCCTTAAAGGCTTCTAAGTATTTGGATTTACATCTCAATTTGCTCTTACTAAAGTTTACATTAGGGAACTATTTCCTTGATACTCTTGATTTCCACATAATGGACCTTGTGGGATGAAAAGGAATTGAGACATAGACATTCAGTTTGAAACTTAAGCAAGAGATGTGGATGTGGTAAAAGCAATTCATTAATCAAGCCAAAATTAATTGAACCCCACACATGTGCTTGTTATCTTTTGGTCATATGGTTTTCCATCCAAACATTGGTCTTTTGGTCTGAATTACTCTTAGGGAAAATCATTTTCTTCACTATCTTGGTCTTGTAAACAAGGTCCCTCTTAGGTTCATTTAGGATCAAATCAAACACTTCATCCATCCCAAACATCAATCAAATCCCATTTCACAAACAACCTTTGGAACTTTGGAAAAATCATTCAGATTAGACTTTTGGTAAATCTCTCAATCAAAATCAAAATCCCCTTTGTTTGGCTAAGTGTGTATGGATGAATCCTTCCCCACATATTTAGTTAAATTGTCATCCTTTTGGACAAGATTATCCCAAGGTAGCATCCAACATCTTGGGATTTACAAGTCCGTCATCTAAATCAAATCAAACCAAATCAAAATCAAAATCCAAAAATCCCAAAGTCTAACATTGATCCAAAGTTCTCAAAATTTCAACACCCATATCATTCATCCCTTTCATCCTTCATCTCATCATTGGTCCTAAATATCTTAGAGGTCAAGAAGTTCAAAACATAAGAGGAACATGGAGTATAAACTTGATTCATACATCATGAGTAATCCAATTCAACCAAACTATCAAGGCCTTACAAAACCGATTGATTGTCAAAGCTTGCATTTATACAATCCATTCATGGGATCATTATTTCCTACAAATCTTAATGATACATCAAATATGAGTTTTCCCAATCTAAACTTTGGAACACCTTTTCCTATGGTAGATTTAAATCAAAGTTAAAACTTACAAATCTATCAACCAAACAATCAATACATGAGTCTTCTTCCAAACAACATTATCCCACCAAATCCGTACATGCCAAATGTGACTATACCAAATCCAAGCTTACCAAACATGAACATATCAAATCCACACTTGGTAAACTTTGGGATAGATATGTTTGCAAATCACACCAATGTTGGTCAAAGTCCAAGCAATACATTGGCAACTCCATGTGTTGATCCAAGTCAAAGTAACCTCATGCAAAATCAAAGTTACCCAAATTAAAGCAATATGTTTCACAACAATGTTCAATATCAACCAATAATGCAAAATCTAAACATCATACCAAATCAGAACATTGTCCAAAATCAATCTCTCCATGATCCCATGCAAACACCACAAGTATACATTCCAAATATGCTTGCTCAAAAACCAAATCAACTATATCAAGGGTGTCAAAAATAAAAATCAAGATCAAATTGCTATACTTAGAAAATTCATTGATTCATATCACCAAGAGATATCTCCACCCCAAAATCAATACACTTCCATTGGATAAACCATGTCATCAAAGCATTGAGTTGTGTACACAACCACATCAAGAACAATATCTCCAATATCAAGAGGTTGGATATCAAGATCAACAACATCAACAACAAACCCAATCACCCCATCTCGAAGATCAGTCATCACATCTCCAAAATCAATCACAACTATCCATAAATGATCCCTTGAAGATGTTTTTGCCTCATCCAACGATCAAATCAACATATATCAAGAGTCACTTTTCAATCATGATCAAAATCCACCAACAATACCCAAAAATGATCCAATCCAAGAAATGCTAACATTATTTGATCCTATGGTTGAAAAAAATGACAATCTCTCCACCACAATTGTTGAAAACAATGATCAAAATCTATCCATCACTGAGCACCTTGAAGATGTTTCTACCTCATCCAGCGATCAAATCAACATGCATCAAGGGTCACTTTTTGATCATGATCAAAATTCACCAATAATATCCAATAGTGATATATTTCAAGACGTGTTAACATTATTTGATCCTATTGACATAATCCAAGATCCATCCACCAATGATCATGTTGACAATGTCTCTACATCACCTAATGAGTTACAGGACATATGTCAAAAATTTATTCCAAAGCACGATCAACATCTATCACCAAAGTCTAGCAATGGTCCTTTCCAAGACATATTGACATCCTTCGACCTCATGGTTACGGATATTGAAGGAATCCTCAACTCAACACTTGATCCAAATCCACTCAAAGATCAAGAGGATATTAAGCAACTTCCCATACCTAGGGACAATGTCCAAGAACCCTTTGTAAGCAATCCATCCTGTGAAATTGACCCATATCAAGAACTTGATCCAAAGCATGTTGAAAGCAATTCCAACATTAACCAAGATCAAGAATTTGTATCTCCACAATACTACAATGATCTAATGGGCACTCTCCTATCTATACAAGATGTCGCAAATGATGATCATATCCATATAGCGCATACTCCATCTACCCATGAGATTCTTTCTTTGGATGGACATGTAGATGATCTTCATTCAAAACAAGAGTATCGTACTCTTGATATCATTCCCACGAAACAAGAGTCTCCTACTCTTAACATTTGTATACATCATTAAGATATAGAGAAATCTAGAGACATATCAGAAATGGGTCATGAAGAAGGCTCCTATAGAAGTTGTGAATTAGAAACATCCTATGAAGGCATATCAAAAATGAATCATGAGGAAGAATTTTATGTGGACAGTGAATCATCAACATCACTTGAAAAAGCATTAAAATATGATATTTCACAAGATCAAGCCATAGATATCAATCATGAAGTTATCCCACAAATGGAGGATCCTATCACTTATAAAATTGGATCACTTACCTTATTTAGGGCAAGCTATCTTATCAATGAAGAAGCTATTACCTTTGAAGATCCACGATAGAGAAGAGAAGGATTAGCACCTTGTTTCCAAGGTAAATCATATCCTATTGCAAATAAAAAAATTTAATAGATGAATTATCAAGGCAAAGGATTAGGCCTACATGAATAGGGTATCCTAGAACCAGTGTAGAGTATTGGCAATCTTAAGCATCAAGGTCTTAGTTATTTGATAATTAAGGGATCTAAACATATCAGTGATACCTTTGTAATACTGGGGGCAATTTTATCTATTGCAAGCATCAACATAGGGAGCATGAAGATTCCTTATGATGAAATCAATGCCATTACTACAACCTGCCATGTCATGAATCTTCTTTCACCCATCACCCCATCTATGAAGTGGGACCAACATCAAAAGAAAGATTTGAATCAAAGCACAAAGAAAATTATCAAAGAAAAAGAAGTATAGAAACATGAAGGACAAATCAAATACAAGTGGATACCAAAGAATACAAAGAATGATTATCCCTATCAAACTCCATTAGTCAAAGAAAATATTGGGAAAAATAAACAAGGGAAAAGTATCCATCAAAGATGTCCACAAAGGAAAAAATAGGATTCTCAAACAACGTACAAAGTATATCAAGCAGTTGGTCCTAATTCCATGCACACTTATGTATCCACCCATCATTGCTCATCTTCCCAAGTTTGGAGAGTCAAAGGTTTCAAGCTATCAACCAATCCATCTGCTATTCCTAAAAATACTCCACCATCCACTCCTCCATGCATGATATCCAATTCTCACATTGACAATGTATTGGCAACAACCCTTCATCATAAGGATTCAGAAGACACTCTATCGCGATGTGCGCACAAAGACAAAGTTAACTCCGGTATCAATAAAGTAGATCAAGAATCTCAAAAGTTGTATTCAAGTGCACATATCTTGGCAAAATAGCTTCTTCAAGAAGGATATCAGTGACACATTATGACATAAGTGTCTACATCAGGTGGTTCAGCATGACCTTAAAATCAAAATCGAAAAACCCAAAAAAAATCAAAAAATCATGAAAATAGTAAAGATAAAAAAATCGTCCTCTAGTGAAAACCATTATGGTGGCACTTTGGATAGCTACCATGATGAAAACCTAGAAAATAGGTGTCATGTGTAGAATCGAGCATCTACGTGCACCATTTTAGGAGAAAGCATCTTATCACATCCATAATAAAGCCAACATTCCATCCATCTTATCCATAATAAATCCATTTATCCAATCCATTTTTATCTATCTACATTCATCCTCCAAATTGTCTTGATCTTGACAAAGTTTGGTGCACACTTTAGATTTGCTTATCGTGAACATCTCGACACAAGTCATTTTCATTGATCCTATCCTATCCAACGTTATCAAAGCCATGGGGCATTATCCAAATAAGCATCCTTTGTTTGAACACCTTATCTTATCGCAAGATAATCCATATCCATCCATCCGTACACCTATCCAATCATGCATCCATGGTATTCCATACATTGCTAGAAATTAGGGGTAGATATTTACATCTTGCTTTGGGAATAAATATTGATCTATATCTTCCAACTTATGTGGTGATCCGAATATTGGCAAACATAAAATCAAATTGGTCAAAGTATTTGTGAGCCAAAATCCAAATCACTAGCCCATGGCATATTTTGACAAGAAGATGTTCCTTCTCAAGATTTATCTTTTATTGAACATCAATCCAAACAATTAATATCAATCACATCTAATGTGTGCTTCAGTGTCACATCAAATCATTAAAATAATTTTATTCCAAATCAAGCTTCAAAATCTTGATCAATCAAATCCAACCAATCCACCATCATCTCGGGATATCCTTCCCAATCCTTGTGTTTCCTAACACTATCCTTGCATTGTTGTGTATCCTCAACGATGTTGATGAGCCCAGTTTTTGGCATATTTTAGACTATGTTTTTAAGACATTTCTATATCTTTTATTATGCTGAGAAGACATTTAATAGTAATTATGGAAGTAATACATAGACTTTATGCTTAATATAAAAAGTTTATTAATTATGATGAGTCTTTCCATGGTTATTGCTTAAATGTTTTATTAGTTTGACAAAAGATGCATGCCTTGTAACTTTTTGTGATGACATGCCTTTTCTACAACCACTACTGTTAACCTCCTTGCAGCCATATCCGAAATATTGTCTTTTCCAAACTAATACCTAATGAATGAATGAATGGAATGATGAATCATCTTATTGAGTTAAATGTGTTGAGCTGATCTTTTGCCGCAGAGGTAGTTGTTAGTTGTTTGCAGGTACCAAGTCTCCAGGAGAAGATTTAGCCTCAACTAGATTGCTGAAAGACTGATTCAAGGAAGACCGATTTAGAAGCAAAGGATAAGGAAGCAGTTTCAAGTCATCCGCCATGCAAGGGGAGTGTTCCAGGAATCTAGTAGAGGCGTCTTGATGGCACATAAATCTAGGATGGTGTTGCTTTACATCTTCAACCTGATTTGACTCGGTCCTTCCTTTTTGTATCCACTTCTTCATTAGGTTGATCATGATGTAATAAAGACTTCCCATTTTTTGAGGGAAGGGTTAGTTAGTCGTTAGGATCAGTTTTTGAATAAATAGCCCATTCCCCTTTAAAGAAAGGGCTGGAAGATTGTCATTGTAATAAGCTTTAGTTTATCAAAAATATAGTTGCGAGCTTGTGAGCCATGTACTTATTTGTTTCAACTCAATAAAAGTGTTCATGCAATTTACAGTCTAATTTGTTGTGTATCTTTGACACCTAAGGGGGGCCACTTAGGGAGTTGTCTATCTTTTCATTTCTGTAATTAAAATAGCTGCACTTCCTTTCGTAGAACTTCAGTGTGACTGTTCCTGCAACTGACAAAATTACAGAGTTGTCAACTGTTCCTGCAGCCACTAGGGACAAAGTAGTTCCTGTCTTTAGAACTGAATTTAGTTTTCCTTCTAAATAGATTTAGTCAGTTAGAATTTGTTTCCAGGAATTCCAATTCCAGCATCATGTTTTGAGTAGATAATACATGTCTGAAATAGGTGATTAGTGCATATACTTTGCAGACCCATTTCAAGTCTTACATCCCTGGGTTGACAATCAAATGATATCCTTTAGTAGATTATGACTGCCAGCTGTGATGTCTAATCCCCGAGTAAATGAATTCATGTTCCTAGTTATTAACCTGATTAAAGGATACTACAATTTTGGCACCGTTCCTGAGGACGGTGTCAAACTAAAAATCTATTGCAGACATGCTAGTAGAAAGTTTGAAATTTCATTCCTAGTATTTAAATTAAAATTCACCATTCCAACATTTTTCCATAGTTTAGATTTAATTTTTGCTGTATGCTTAGAAGAAGAGACCAATTTGGAAGATTCCTTCCTAGAAGATTAGATATCCAATAAATTGACCCCAAATTTTTCGAAGAAAAACCATATTTGGATGCTGGCTAGGACTTAGTTACCTCATCCTCTTCCTCAGAGTTAAGTTTAAACCTGTTTGATGAGCCTGACAACCTTGATCCACTCACCGAGCAATTGAATAATCTGCACACTTCCAATAACCAGGACCCACATAATAACCTACTTGCCCTTGTAGTTTATCAGCCAGGAGCTAACCCAAGAACACCACCAAGGATGGCAAGGCCTACTTTTCCATTTCCACTCCCTGAACTACATGACAATAATAACCTCAAGAATATCCCTGCCTCATTACTCCCAAAATTCTATGGACTTATTACAGAAGAACCTCATACCTTCTTGTTTGAGTTTGACATCCTATGTAGGAGTTATGACTACACTACTGAAGCACATAAGATGAAATTGTTTCCCTCCACCTTAAAGGAGTTAGCCTTAAGATGGTTCATGGGATTAGGAGGCAATGCAACAGCCACTTCTAATGAGTTGAAGGAGTTTTTCTTGGGAAAGTATAAAGAATATTGTAGGGGGAATGTTATGAGAGGAGATGACATCTTCAAGATGTCACAGAAAGAGGATGAAACCTTGGAAGACTATGTGTCCAGGTTTCTGTTCAGTGTGCAAAAAAATACTCAACACCAGCTAAATGAGGAGTCTAAAAAACTTCTCTTCCTAGGAGGAGTCAATGATACTTGCATGGAAGCATAGACCTCATGGCTGGAGGAGATATCACCCAAAGCGATTGGGATGACATCAAGAAGATTTGTCTCAATTACTCTAGAGAAAATGTGAAGAAAGGCAGAGGGTTCAAACCCTCTATTGCAAAAGGAAGTGGCTCAGGTGTGTCCAAGGGGGAGATTTCTAATCTCTTGTCTGACTTCAAGCAGGGTATTATCAATGATGTAGCTACTCAACTGGACACTATGCAAGCTAGGAGAAAGAAAGATGAAGCTGAGGCAATGCTAGCTAAATATTGCCCTCACTATAGACAAAGGAAGAAGGATTGTAAATGCAAGGCGGTGGCTAATTTGGAGGTGCAACATCTTACCACTGAGTTCAAAATAATAGAAGGAGATGAAGAAGTGTTCTTCGTTGCTCAACGTAGGCCTTGGGCCCCAAGACAAGGTATGCCTCAGGACCCTTTGCAAAATTTTGGTTCATACAATAATTAGTGGCAGAACCAGTACCCTCCAAATTATGGCCCATATTCCCAACCTCAATGGAATAATCCTTGGCCAAATGCTCAGCAAAACCGTTGGCAACCCCCACAAGGGAATTGGTAGTCACCATAGCAAAATCAATGGCAACCTCCACAAGGGAATCGACAGTAGTCTAACCAATGGAGAGGAGGCCAGCAATGGTCAAATCAACCCGCTGGTTTCCTGCAACAACCTAGCAGCAGTCAATCATGCCACCTCCTGCAGCTAATCAAAGCCAAAATCCTAATCCAACCTAGTTACCTGCTCAAGCAACACCTAATCCAAATAATCAGCCTTAGCAGCAGCAACAAGTTTATTTCACTGACCCCAACCAACAGCTTGTTTTTGCTCTCAACTTGAGCAATATCAACTTACAGTCAGGGACAGTGTTACCTACACCTTCTCCTCCCATAATCACAAAATTTCCATTTGAGGAGATTGAGCAAGGAGATATTAATGGCCAAGTTCAATCCAATGAGCCCATGCAAAATCCATCATTGCCTAAAGTATCCAATAAGCCCTCACCTCCTTTTCCACAAAGGTTGGAAGGTGAAGTTGTTCAAAAGCAAGAAGAGCCTATCTTTGACATTCTTGACCAGCTAAAGCACATATATGTAAAAATTCCTTTGTTCCAAGCAATTAAGGAAGTACCTATCTATAACAAGGCTATTAAAGAAGCATGTTTAAAGAAGCCGGGTAGGAAAAAGAAAGACCCTCAAACTATTCATATCTTAGGTAAACTCTCTGATTTGATGCTAGGGAAGCTTACCATCCCAAAATATTCAAACCTTGGCAGCCCTATTGTGGAAATCATTATTTTAGGAGTTCAAATTAAAAATGCTTTAGTAAATCTTGGAGCAGCTATCAATGTCATGACAAAGGACCTTATACTAAAGCTAAGTATTTCATACCTAAGGCCTACACGTACAGTCTTGCAACTTGTAGATAGTTCAACTGTCAAACCTGATGGAGTAGTTGAAGACCTAGTAGTCACCCTAGATTCATGGGAATATCCTACTGATTTTATGATTTTATCTCCAAAAGCATCACTAGGAGGTTATCTTGTAATTCTAGGGAGGCCTTGGTTAGCCACTGTAGATGCTTATATAGGATGCAGGTCTGGTAACATGACCATCTCTGATGGGTATAACACAAAGAAGCTCACCTTTTATCCTCCAGCCCAGTCTCAACTTGAGTTAGGACAGGCAGTCTGGCCAGATTTGGGAGAAGATGTGGAAGAGATGAATTTTGTAGAAAACCTAATGATGATTAGCAGAGAACCTTTTGTTGAGAAACAAGAAGATGAAGAAATATTGTCCAATATCCTTCAGAACAACTATGGTATTGAGTACCCCCTCTGTGAAAAAGTTTCATGTTCATTGTAGAAAATTCTACCCCCACCTACTTCAACTCATTATCTTGCAGCAACTAACTGCTTGCACACCTTATTACCCCATGAAGTGGAAATGCCTTTTCTGTCTAAAGTATCCATGCTTGAATTGACTTCCCAAGTGGAAGTAGCTGTAGGAAAAACTTTGAATATCAATAATAAACTTACCAGTGAGCAACAAGAGTCAATGGTCAAAATGCTTAATACCCATACACTAGATTTTTCTTGGGATTATGGTGACATGAAAGGACTTGATCCAAAGCTATGTACACACCGAATTTTCATCAATAGTGAGTTCAAACCTACTATACAGCCCCAGAGGAGAATTAATCCAGCCATAAGAGAAATTGTTAAGGAGGAATTGCAAAAGATGTTGAATGCTGACTTTATCTACCCAATCTCAGATAGCCAGTGGGTTTCTTCGCTAGTTATTGTTCCTAAGAAAGGAGGAAAATGGAGAGTGTGTGTAGATTACAGGGAGCTCAACTCGGCAACTAAGAAAGATTATTTTCGTTTGCCTTTTATTGACCAAGTCCTGGATAATTTATCAAGGAAAAAGTATTTCTCCTTCCTTGATGGTTTCAGTGGATATAACCAGATAAAGATTGCTCCTGAGGACCAGGAAAAGACTACTTTCACATGCCCATGGGGAACGTTTTCCTATTTAGTCCTGCCTTTCGGTCTCTGTAATGCACCTGCAACCTTCCAAAGAGCTATGATTAGTATTTTCTCAGATATTTCATATGATTGTATGGAAATATACATGGATGACTTTACTGTTTATGGTGCAACATTTGAGGAAGCCCAAGACAATTTGAAAAAGGTACTGCAGAGGTGTGAAGATCATAATTTGTCACTCAATAGTCAAAAGTGCTTCATGATGATGCAAGAAGGAATAGTGCTTGGCCACTCTTTTTCTGCTGCAGGAATACAGGTAGATCCCTCTAAAATTGAAGTTATTTCTAGTCTACCCTTTCCTACCAAGCAAAAGGAACTCAGAAGCTTTCTAGGACATGCCGGCTACTATAGGAGATTTATTAAAGATTCCAATCAGACAGCAGAGCCCCTATATAGTTTACTAAAGAAGGATGTAGAGTTTTCCTGGACAACAGAATGTGAAAAAGCATTCCTTGATCTAAAGATTGCCCTTACTCAAGCACTTGTCTTGAAAGGACCTGATTGGTCACTTCCATTTCATATTCATACAGATGCATCAAATTATGCTATTGGTATTGTTCTGGGACAAAAGGTTGGTTCAACTGAGCATGCACTTTATTATATTAGCAAGAACTTGCAAGGAGCTGAACTCAACTACACTGTTTCAGAAAAAGAAATGTTAGCAATCATCTATGCCCTCAACAAGTTCAGACATTATATCATAGGCTATCAAATATTTTTCCATACTGATCATGCAACAATCGGGTATCTCGTGAAAAAAAGATCAATTACAGGGAGACTGGCTAGGTGGTTGTTGCTGATGCAAGAATTTGATATCACAATTGTGGACAAGCCAGATAATGCCAATGTGGTTGCTGATTTCCTGTCTAGAATTCAAAGACAAGATGATTCTGCACTCATAGAGGATTCCTTTCCTGATGAACATTTGTTTGGCATCAAAGTTATTCATCCATGGTATGCAGATATAGAAAATTACCTGGCTACAGGAAGAACTCCTCCTCACCTTTCACCTAAGGAAAAGAGATTGTTAGTAGAAAAAAGTTTTAACTTCTCTTGGATTGCAGATTGCATGTTTTATACAGGTTCTGATCAAGTAATGAGGAGATGTGTGAGAGAGGAGGACACTCATGACATACTGCATGCAAGCCATGATGAGCCTTGTGGTGGACATTTTTTTGCTAAGAGAACAACCATGAAAATCCTAAATACTGGATATTATTGGCCAACATTACATAGATGCAACCAAGTATACCAGGAGGTGTGATAGATGTCAAAGGATGGGAAGGACAACATGATCAGATGAAATGCCCCTGTTTCCACAAGTCATTATTACACCTTTTGATAAATGGGGACTGGACTTTGTAGGCCCAATTGATTTGACTTCAAATGGTAAGTCTTACATTCTTGTATGCACAAATTATGTAACAAAATGGGTAGAGGCTAGACCTATGAAGCATGCTAGAGATAATAAAGTAGCAGAGTTCCTCTATAAAGAAATCTTTACCAGATTTGGCGTTCCTAGAGAAATAGTAACAGACTAAGGAGCACAGTTTACCTCTACTCTTATTACAACCTTAGTAAATGAATACAACATAAGACACATAAAATTAACTCCTTATCATCCACAGGATAATGGCCAAGTAGAGATCACTAACAGAGACATAGAGGCAATTTTGACAAAAACTCTAGATTTGCATAGAAAGGATTGGGCTGCAAGGTTACCTGAGGCTATATGGGCTTATAGAACTACATGGAAAACTACAATAGGTTTTACACCTTTTGAAATGGTATATGGTAAGAAAGTTGTGATGCCAATAGAGTTTGAACACAAAACTCTCAGAACAACTTTGGAGTTGAATATGGAATTGACAACTACATAGAAAGAAAGAATTATGCAGCTCAATGCCCTGGATGAACTCAGGAAGAGTTCCCTGTAGCATACTGAAATAATAAAGAATCAAAGAATAAAATGGAATGATAAGTACATCAAGGAGAAGAAATTCAAAGCAGGAGATTGGGCTCTGCTTTATGATTCCAGATACAAGGATAGTCAAGGGAAATTGTAGACCGGATGGTTGGGGCCATATGAGATAGCAGAGGTATTTGATAATGGTGTTGTAGAACTAAGCACAAATGATGATGTCAGGTTCAAGCTATTAGTCAATGGGAATCGACTGAAGCTTTACCAAAAGCCCATTGACAAGGAAGAGTTTCTGAAGCAATTTCAACTAGAGCAGGAATCTACTGATCTTGCAGCTGAAGGAGTTGAGTCTCGACTCAATTCCCTAAGCCATGCATGAAAATGCATAAAAATGTCATAATAAAGGGGTCATCCTTGTGGATCCCCATTCCATTCAATCATTCCATCCCATCATTCTGTCTGACCATTCCATTCACTATCTGTATCATCTCTTCTTCTACCACCTCATCCACCTATCACACATCACCATATCCATGTTTCTAAAAATCACCTTTTGTAATAAAGATGATGGAGTCACATCAACTACTTGCAACACATCATCATGGGTAAGCTCCACTAAACTCTAAGATGAATTAGTTATTTCATTTATTAGGTTTAATTAGGTATTAAGTAAGACAAACAGATTTCCTATATTGTTGCATTATCCTTTAGTCTTTTCCACACGTTTGAGCACATTTTCTAATTAATGATTGTTAGCTACGTCATTGTTTCTGCCGCTACAAAGCCTTGTCACATCACCTATTACTGTCCTTTTGGCTTAAGCTCTAGATTTTTGAAAATTTGCAATGAATAAACAAAAACCCATTACTTCCTACAATAATGACCAGGCATGTCTTTCGCTCTTCCATGATTAAACTTTTCTTTCTATCTACCACTTGAGTTAAGATGTTCAAATTCATCATTTCTATTTTCTGCATCTTTTGAAAGTGGTTCAAAAGTTTCAGTTTAGGGGAGAGAAAGTAGAGAAGTTGGTTTGAGGTTGCAAGAAGTCAAATTTGGGGGTATAAATTGAAATAGCTAGGTTGAATTCTCGCCTGAAAAGTTGAGTTGCAAAAATAATAGCAAAATGGGAGGCCAGCCCATTCAGCATGAACTGACAGATCATAACGTCCTATTACAAGATGTGCAACATTTGCCACCATTTAGACAATACGGGTGGCTCAACTATTTTCTTAAACCTGAAAATTTTGATGAGAGCATTGCAAAAGAATTCACAAGGACATTTTAGGAAGGAAAGGCAAAGGTCAGGGGAGTAAAAATTGATGCATCGGTAGACAAAATTGCTGAAGTAACAGGGTTACCACAAGTTGGTGAGCTATTTCCTTGAGCAAGGGACACACAAAGTGCTAGGGAAGAGTTTACTCGGCCTAGTGATCCTCCTTTACATGTGGATAAGCAAGGAACCCAAAGAATGAGTTCTTTGCAGGACTGGATTCCACGGGCAGGTTATATAATCAAATACCTGACATGCGAAGGTTGGTTTTCCATTTTGCATTCTCATCATTTTAAGCTATTATCTCATTTACATCATGGCCTATTAATGAACATACCTAATTTCTTGTATAAACTTATCTCTAATAGTGTTGTTGAGTTTAAAAAGGGTAGAAGTAACTCTGTCTCCCACCATTGCCTCATAAAATTGCTTGTTGAAAAATCCGTTAAGGATGTATTAGGGATGACTTGGGAAGAGTTTGTTGTTAATTTTAACCGTAGGGTTTGAAATGTCATACCCAGAGGTCAGCCTCTCACCTTAAAACAACGAACCTCTCAGTCCAAGGGTGAGTCCTTTGTTGCCGCATCTCCTATTCCTGAATCATCTGATTCGCAAGATGAGGTTCCCTTTCTGATTTTTTTTTTTCAAAAGACCAATACAAACCCCTGTTTTAGACCCTGAGCCTTCCTCCAAGAATAAAAAGGGAAAGTCACCCATGGTAACACCCTAGAAAAGGACTCCTTCGCCCACTCCTAAATCTTTTAAGAGGAAACAAACAGGAGAATTACTTAATCCTGCAACCAAAACTCCAAAGAAACATAAGGCAGTTCCCACTCCCTTATGAAGAAGCTCTAGAATTCAAAATCAGGCAGCTCAACAATCACTCAATGCTTCTTAGGTCACACCATCACCCTTAGACCTTTCTAGTCCTGTACTTGAGGAGGAGGAACCTATTGTTGATGAGACTGAGAATATTCATGAAGGAGCTAGCCTTGATGAGCTAGTAGCCATTACATAACAAATGCAAGTGGGATTGACAGATCAGCTGCAGGAAGAAGTAGAATGTATTGAGAAGGAGGGAATGACAATTGTAATTCAATCAAAAGAAGAAAGCAATGAAGATAATGAAGGGATTGATGAATCACCAGCTGCTATAGGAAATACACTGGCACATCATATGCCGCAAGAACAACAAGAGAGTTGGCAGCCAGTGGATGAAATGGAACAGGAAAACATTGGCCAATTGTTTGCTAAAGAAAAAATTGAGACACCAGAGCATGGGAATGTTGAGGCATCTGAATAAATTCAAAGGCCACCTACAACAACTTATAACCATAGGCCTCCTCCCCATGTTACAAATTTTGCTACAAGAATGTCATGCTATACAGAACTTCAAAACCAACAAACTACCTATGAATTGGAAATTGAGAGATTAAGGAGAGTAATCTAGAATAAGGATATAAAGATTGCTAATCTAATAGACACACTCAATCAGGTAGTTCATCTTGTCCCACAAATTGTGCAATGTAGATCTCCTTCACCTATTTATGCAATGTACCTAAAAGAGTTATATTTGAACTTTCAATTAATAAGGATCTGGCAAGGTCAGAATCCTTCGTTGAATACTCCAGAAGAATTTTATGATGCATACAGGGACTCACCACAACATGTTAGACATCTTCTGTGTGAGTTTTATTTGCACAGTTTGGTTGTGCCTCATGATACAGAATGGAATCCTCTGTGCTATGTTGGGGACATACACATCAGTGCTCTGATCTCCTGGATCAAAAATGAAATAAGCAGGGGAGAGAAGTTTGATGGATACAAACATGATGAGGTTAACATGCCACTTGCTGTGAGAAATGAATCTAAGAAGGGGATGGGTGTTTACTTTGACTGGAAGAAGCTGTGGGCAGATGAAAGGACTCGATTGATAATTGAACCCTTGAGAAAAGAAGTGTTTACTCAGTACTCCCAGATTGCAAATAATGATCTTAATTCTACCACCTAGCATATTCAAACAAGATGGGAGCACTTACCATTTCAATTAAGAATGGCAGAGCCACACACCCCAAATACCCTATATGCAGCCACTCGGAGGGTAGAAATATATATGAGAAATGCCAAAACAAAGAAAGAGAATTGGTTTCCATTAGTCATGCAACCACCCATTCTGTTATGGCCATTGCTGGCCATGCAGGGGGAAAACAACACCTATAGCAGGAAATCTGAGGATAACAGATGGAAGCGACTGGAATCTATGCGAGCTCACTTTTGGAGTTTTCAACATGGTGAATGTGGACAACAGTTCAATGTTGATTTAAGAGAGTATGCTCGAAGGAAGAATGCTAGACTTGCTAAAGGGACCAACAAGTAGTCGGTTGAGGGGAATGATGAGCCTAGTTTTTGGCATATTTTAAACTATGTTTTTAAGACATTTCTATATCTTTTATTATGCTGAGAAGATATTTAGTAGTAATTATGGAAGTATACATAGAATTTATGATTAATATAACAAGTTTATTAAGATAATTCTTTCCATGGTTATTGCTTAAATGTTTTATTAGTTTGACAAAAGATGTGTGCCTTGTAACTTTTTGTGATGACATGCCTTTCCTGCAACCACTACTGTTAACCTCCCTGTAGCCATATCCAAAATATTGTCTATTCCAAAATAATACCTAATGAATGAATGAATGGAATGATGAATCATCTTATTGAGTTAAATGTGTTGAGTTGATCTTTTTCCGCAGAGGTAGTTGTTAGTTGTTTGTAGGTACGAAGTCTCCAGGAGAAGATTTAGCCTCAACTAGATTGCTGAAAGACTGATTCAAGGAAGACCGATTCACCAACAAAGGATAAGGAAACAGTTTCAAGTCATTCACCATGCAAGGGGAGTGTTCCAGGAATCCAGTAGAGGCGTCTTGATGGCACATAAATCTAGGATGGTGTTGCTTTAAATCTTCAACCTGAGTTGACTCAGTCCTTCCTTTTTGTATCCACTTCTTCATTAGGTTGATCATGATGTAATTAAGACTTCCCATTTTATGAGGGAAGGGTTAGTTAGTCGTTAGGATTAGTTTTTGAATAAATAGCCCATTCTCCTTTAGAGAAAGGGCTGGAAGATTGTCATTGTAATAAGCTTTAGTTTATCAAAAATACAGTTGCGAGATTGTGAGCCATGTACTTGTTTGTTTCAACTCAATAAAAGTGTTTATGGAATTTATAGTCTAATATGTTGTGTATCTTTGACACTACCTAAGGGGGCCCACTTAGGGACCTGTCTATCTTTTCATTTCTACAATTAAAATAGCTGCACTTCCTTTCGTAGAACTTTAGTGTGACTGTTCCTGCAACTGACAGAATTACAGAGTTGTCAACTGTTCCTGCAGCCACTAGGGATAGTAGTTCCTGTCTTTAGAACTAAATTTAATTTTCCTTCTAAACAGATTTAGTCAGTTAGAATTTGTTTCCAGTAATTCCAATTCCAACATCATGTTTTCAGTAGATAGTACATGTCTGAAATAGGTGATTAGTGTATATAATTTGCAGACCCATTTCAAGTCTTACGTCCCTAGGTTAACAATCAAATGATATCCTTTAGTAGATTATGACTACCAGCTGTGATGTTTAATCCTTGAGTAAAGGAATTCATGTTCCTAGTTATTAACCTGATTAAAGGATACTATAGATGTTATCATCACAAATCCATCAATTTGATCAATAAACCCTAGCTTGGTTTTCAACAAAATCCCAAAATAGAGCATTGATATCATATCCATATCCAAATCGTCAAAATCATGCAAAAACACCAAAAAACATCCAAAACATATCAAAAATCCCAAAACAGGTCAAAAGTCAGAAAACATCAAAAACATGGTATCCGAACTACATCGTCTCTAAGCTTAAACATAGGCAAGGCTAATCTTTGATTAGCTCCTGAGACACAAAATCCAAAAAAATTCATAAAATATTATAAAACACAAAAACATTGGAAAATTTGAAAATCAAAACATTTCGAAAAAATACCAAAAATAGCCTCAAAAAATTTCAAAAATCCAAAAACATTCAAAAAACCCAAAAATCCATCTATCACATGTCACTTTCACCCACAATAAGCATCCGCTCATAATAAATCATCGTCGCCCTCAACCTTTGGTAAGACAGCCAGAAGAAAGTCTAGCAGGTCAAAAGTGGAAGCTCAAACATCAGTGTCTTAGGACTAGGTCAGTAGGTAAGCAAGTTAGTCAATTCCGAGTATCAATAGCCTATCATCTAGTCAATCTCACCATCATCTGATAACAACATGTCCTAGGATGCATCCTTCCTACAATGGACATCAATACCAATCATCACCATAGTTTAGTCTTGGCTAGTGATACGAAGAACATTAGCTTTTTTGTTTACTTGATCTTTGTCTTTTTGACTTATCTTATTGCGCTCATTTCGATGACCTCTCGATGATGTCCAAACAAAAGGATTTAGAGAGAAAGGAATGGGGCAATGATCATTATCTTTTTATCTGTTGTTCTTGTTGGATGTTCTTGTAATATAACCTTGGTCATACGTGCTTTGTTTTGGTCTGAGACATTTGAAATATCTGAACTACATTTTAAATAAGGTTTCGTATGCCAGGTGTGAACAAGGATACTCCTATCTAATTGTTGAGTCAAAGTCCATCACACTAGTTACAATGCCATCCTAGTTGTTTATACCTTGATGCATCGTGCCTATGTGTGTTATCAAACATAAGGTAAGTAAGCCCTTTTAAAATCCCAATTCTTGATAAGTGAAACATCATCATCATTCATCATCATCTCTAATAAAGTCTTGGTAGATCATAGACTTGTTGAATCCTTTTTCATCATCTTATTTCTTCTATCCTCTTTCATCCTAACATGATATCATGTCATCCACAAACCGTCTGCATCTTGCATATTCATACATATCATCATAATAAGTAACATCATCCATCTCACATGCATTGCATCATCATTTAAGATGTTTAGGATAATATAGATTTGTTATTCTTAGCATTTTAATCCATCTCATTTGCATCATCATCATAACCACCCATACATACATCTTGAACCTCTTTATCGTGAGATCAACCCTCAAATTGAACTTTCCACTCGATCTCTCGAGGGGGCAGTGTACCAACGTAATTTTTCTCACTGGGGCAACAGTGGGGCATCCAAATAAAGTCAATTTTTTTAAAAATTTTTGATCTCAACAAGGTTATTCTTTGAACCAACATAGCAGGTACATTGCTTCAAAGAGGGGAAAAATGTAGACACTCGAAATATCCTGATTGATATCATACACTCAATCCTAATTCACAAACACCGATTCTTACTTAATCATTTATTTATTAACCATTTATTTGAATAATCTTTATTTAATTAAATTGATCAAAATTCCTCTTAAAATTAGATAATTAACCTTATCAGATTATTTCATCATTTGCCTCTTTTAATTAAATAAATCAGCTTATTTAATTAAAATCCTAATGTTCCTCTTTTAATTAAATAAATCAACTTTATTTAATCAAATCCTAATGTCTTCTTTTAATTAAATAAATCAATTTTATTTAATTGAATGCTAATGTCATCTCTTTTAATTGAATAAATCATTTTATTTAATTAAATTACTCAAATATCTAAATCAAATGTCAAATCAACTAACTTCATCTAAGTTAATTAATCCTAATTAACTCCTAACACTAATCCTCCATTCCTCTAGCTTTTGCAAGTTGTACATGTAAATCAATTTATTTGATTTATTAATTCCTCCTATTTTCATTGAAATATGGCATATTCTTGGAATATTCCACTTATTTGAATTCTCCCTCCTAAAGGAATTTTTTCCTCCAAATTGGCATTAAAAGCTCTTAAACGTCCTTTACTTGAGCCAACTTGGCATTAATTCCTCTTACATCCCCTCTTACACAAGTCACTGAGCTTCAAATTCAAATTTCATCTAGGGGAGAGGAGCTAGTACATAAGTGGGGGCCGTAATGTGTGATGGGACATGCGCTCATTGGGGCCCACACCTATATGTCGGTCCTCCACAACTTAAAAAAAAAATCATCCATAAATAGGCACGATGACATCAAACATAAATCAAATATAAAATGCACAATTAATAGCATTAATTTCAAAACAAAACAAGTACACGCTAGTAGCCAAACATGATGAAGTGTATCCAACTTGTATCTGACATATAACAAGTAGCATTTCGACATGGAATTTAAACAACCCAAACATTAAGACATGCACCCTTCCCCGTAAATTGGTAAACCCAACTTTCGCACCAATGCATACGCCACTTTCACATTAATCACAACTACACAACATAAACAAGGTGCCAAGTCAACAACTTTGAAACCCATCTGACCCATCTTTGACCAACTGGCGAACCCACTACAACAATGTTTTCCATCGTAGCATAACCAAACCAACACACAAATGCATTCGCCTATCCCGTCTACCATGAGACCTACAACACATATCAACTTGAATCTGTCCCATGTCGGCAAGTAGGGTGTGCACATATTGGAGCCAAACCCAAATATCCTACCTGCATCCATTTAACACTCCTGTAAGGCTGCCATTATTAAAAAAAAAAAATGGAAACAATTTCAAACAATCCACCAAACCAATCAAGTCAAGAATTAATGGCTGAAATCAATCAAATCTCCAATTCATACGAAACAAAATTCAAATTTAAAATAGGACAACAATTTATTTCACCACACCAAACAAGCATCAATCAAATTCAAATAATTCCCAATTCAAATAGTCGTGAAAACCAACAAGTATTCACTTATTCTACAGTGAGGGACATAAGAAAAGGAGGAATGAGAAGCACATAATTTAACGAGTTAACATCAAGGGGAGGCAACAACTCAGATTCCAGTGCACCAACATCCATATTGTTCCAAGTTTTCCTTTCACACTTTTCCATTCATTTACTTTATATTGTTCTTCATTACAACCATTACTGTTTTCCATTTCTAAGCTTTATATTGATCTTCATTACAACCATTACAGTCATAGGTTTTTATTTATGTTTCCCTCGGGTTTATATTGCAAATATTATAGTCACAGGTGTTTCTTTATGTATCGATAGGGTTTATATTGCTAATATTGCAGTCATAGGTTAGCATATGTGTTCCATAGGGTTTATAATGCAAATATTACAGTCATGGTTTACCATTTAAAGCTTTCCCTAGGGTTTATTTTCCAAATAGTACAGTCATTCGTTAGTATATACATTCCCTAGGGTTTATATTGCAAATACTACACACAATTTACCATTTATGTTTCCCAAAGGTTTATATTACAAATGTTACATTCATAGTTTACCATTTCGGTTTCCCTAGGGTTTATAGTGTAAATATTACAGTCATAGTTTACCATCTCTATTTCCCTAGGGTTTATATTGAAAATGTTACAGTCATAGTTTATCCTTTCTGTTTCACTAGGGTTTATATTGCAAATATTACACTCATAGTTTATCATTTTTGTTTCATAGGTTTTGCATTATCATTCACTTTGCTTTTCGTGTGTCTCAATAGTTATGCATTATCATTCACTCTTCTTATCATAGTCTCATAGGTTCTGCATTATCATTTCTTTGGTAAATATTGGTCATGGTTTACCATTTCTATTTCATAGGTCCTGCATTATCATTCACTTTGCTTATCTTATTCTCATAGGTCCTGCATTATCATTCACTCTAGTTATCTTATTCTCATAGGTTCTGCATTATCATTCACTCTAGTTATCTTATTCTCATAGCTTCTACATTGTCATTCACTTTGGATATCTTATTCAAATAGGTTCTGCATTATCAGTCACTAAGGTTTCTATTTTTATAAGTTTTTTATTTCATCATTTTCATAGATTTTTGCTTCATCAATTGACAAATATTTATCCTTGTCAATGAGTTTGTCATAGTCAAAATATGTGAGCTTTGTTAAACTCTTACTATTTTTCATTCGTAAGCTTTCTATTGTGTCATAGTTCAAATATGAGTGTGGTTTTCACTTTGATGTGCATGAGAATGTTAATGTTGTAAACGCTTAAGAGATATGAGATGTTCTTAAACTCTAACTCCCTTGCATAGTTTGTAATTTTGTGCTTCTTACTTCTCTAGTTCCTTATGTCACTCACTCCAAAATAGATGTAACTCTCTAAACTATTATAAAAGATAATCTCAATTTAAATGCAACAAACTAAAAAGATAACACATACATAAACTAAATAATCTTATCTTCAAGCATCACTCTCTTCATACAAATAAAGATTTATGTTCAAGCATTGGTGTTTCATAGTTTACCATTTATGTTTCATAGGTTCTACATTATCATTGACTCTAGTTATCATATTCTCATATGTTCTGCATCACAAACTAATTATTCTTCTCTTCAAGCATCACATCACTCTCTTCATACATATAAAGATAATTGTTCAATCATTTGTATTTCATAGTTTACCATATATGTTTCATAGGTTCTGCATTATCAGACTCTGCTTATCATATTCTCATATGTTGTACATGACAAACTAATTGTTTTTCTATTCAAGCATCACTGTTTTGATTCTACTTATTTTTTGTAGATGGCCAAGGGCAATGCAGTGGTGACCCGTACAGGAAACAAAAAAAATAAAAGAGCCACGACAAGGTTGCCAACCGAAAAACGTGGATGTAGATTCCCCCCTAAAATAGATCCTGTTGCACAAGTAGATGAGGTTTCTACTCCTCAAATATTGAAAATTGAGGTTACTACACCTCAAATACTGCAGAAGGTAAAACAAATACAGAAGCTATGGTCTTCAGATGACACGAAAAGGGCACTCTATGACGTTGAAGAGAATGACATGTCGATAAGGGGGGCTTCCAAAAAGTGGTCAATCCCAACAGCCACACAGTCCAAATGGCTAGGGGGTCTAACAACAACTTCCAAGAAAGGTCCGCCAATAGTCCTCACCAAAGAGGAAGAACATCTTATTGTGGAATGGTGCAAGAAAATGGCTGATATTGGTCATGGTCTTGAGATAGTCAATCTTAAGTCTGAGGTTGCTCAAATATGTTAGAATAGGCCAAACCCTTTCACCAATGGCTTCCCAGGGAAGTCCTGGTGGACAAGCTTCAAGCACATACATCTTGAACTCGCATTACGAACTACTGAAGGCCTAGACAAAGATAGGGCATTCAATCTTAGAGCTGATGTTGTAAATGCATTCTACAAAACACTGTCTACAGCATAGGAAGCCATGCCATATGGTCCTAATCACATATGGAATTGCGATGAAACTGGCATCCAAACAGGCAAAAATGGGTCCATGAAGGTGATTTCAAGAAAAGGTAGCAGGAATGTCTCTTACATTATCCCAAAGAGCAGTGAATGGATAAAAATTCTATGTTATGTCAATGCTGCCGAGTAGAGCATTCTAGGATTCTACTTGTTCAAGGGGAGTGCGAACATAGATAATTACATCATAGACTGTGAACCAGGTGCTTGCATGGCAGCCCAACCCCATGCATGGATGACCAAAGAATTTTTCATAGATTGGTTGACCCACTTCAAAACCTTGGTTCCAAGTGATGTCTCACCCACCAAGAGGGTCTTGCTGACCTTTGACGGCCATGGAAGCCATGTAGCACTTGAAACCATCCAAGAAGCAAGAGAAATCGATGTAGATTTGTTAACATTGCCATCACACACATCACATAAGCTACAACCATTGGATGTGAGTGTGTTTGCACCTTTTAAAGCTTACTTCAAATCAGAACGTGCAGATTTTTTGTCAAGGTTTCCAAAAATTGAAGTGAGGAGGAGAGAACTTGCAATGTTAGGCAACAAAGAAATGAAAAGAGCTTTGGCAGTTGACAACATCAAATTTGGATTTAAAAGGACTAGTATATGGCCACTGAATCCTAATGCAATTGTCAACGACATGCATCCCAGTGAGACATGTGTGGTCAGCGAGGATGTTGACGCAGTTGAAAACATTCTCAGCCTTTCTAGACTTGGTGTGTCAAGCGATGATGTCACAATATTGCAATCCACTCTTCTAGATGGAGACTTGTAGACTGCGACATAAACACAACACTCACCTCATAGCTATCCTACTGAATTAGTTGCAAAAGTGGTGGTTAATGAACACACCCCTCCCATGGTGGACATCCCTGTTGATCAATTCAACAAAAGTTTAGATCTTCCATCACAATGAAGCCAACCATCTTGGTTGGTTGAGGGAGCAATAAACTTGGGCATTGATTTGGAAGTCCTAGAACAATAGGATACCTATACTTTCCCATCACCACCACCAAAAATTGACCCTTCTCAAGTTGTGCATTATTATGCTCCTTCTTGCAATTCAGATTTATGAGGCAATGAAGATGTACCAGAGGGCTCACACGTAGTGGAGGAGGTCATTGGCACATAGTCGGATGGGACACAAGAAACACACACAGTTCCATACTACATCAACAAGTTCCTCAAGTTTCCTATGCACACTGTCCATCAAAAGAAATCCGAAGCAGGTGCAATTCGGATCAACAGACAGTCTCAATTATTGACAAAAGATGACTACATGAGGCAGTTAATGGAGCAAGAGAAAAGGAAGAAATAGGTCGATGATATAAAAGCAAGAAAGAGACAACAAAATGAGGAGAAAAGGGCAGCAAAAATTATGGTAGCAGAGGTGAAGGAGAATGCTAGAATTGAGGACATATTGCGAAAAGAAAAAAATCAGCAAAAATTACAACAGAAAAATGATAGAGATGTGAAAAAGGAGCAAGAGAGGCTTCACAAGGAACAAGACCGAAAGGAAAAAGAGATTGAGGTGGCACAAAGGGCTTTATAGAGAGAGAGGAAGTTAAGGAACACTTCTAATCCGTTGTCTCAAAGTAATGGAGTCTTTCGTGATATTCTCAACATTAATATCCCTCAGTTCTTCACATCAATGAATTATTCAAGTCTCTCCCAATCTAACTTTAGGGGCACTCAATATTCATAGCAATTTGGCACTCAGGATGTATAGATGTGTTCACCACCACCCCCAACACATGTCACTTTCACCCAACTTACCACTCCAAGTCCCACTCATGTATGCAACAATCCTTGTCGACTAGAAGGGGATGGGAACATGGCAATTGGCACCCCAACCAGCCAACATCCTTTTCACAACAGCAGCAGCTAGATGCTGCCTTTTTTTTGGTTTTCACATAAAATTCAAGTTTCATACACTTTAGAAGTATTGATATTTACAAATGCACCGAAATTGTGGATAGTTGTAATTTTTTGATAAGTACAAATTGACTGTTTTTGTTTTGGTTTGTGAAGTAATATGATCAGATTCCAAAAACTGTTGTATGTAATTTGCAATGTGTGTTATTGTTTTGATTTACAATGTATGCTTCTTCATTGATAGTTTTAAATATATGATAATTAAAGATGCATTGTTATTGTTTTGATTTGCAATGTATTATGATCATATTGCAATGTGTGTTCTATGTAATTTGCAATGTGTCACTGTTTTCATTTGCAATGTTTGCTTCTTCATTGACATTTTATCATTTTCTATTCCTTTTCCAATTATTTTTCCACATGGGAGGACGAAATTTGTCCACGCATTTTAAAAATTGAAAAAATGACCCATCGACCGATATGTATGCACCTCGGGTGCCACTTCCTGCGTGGCTCGGCGTCTGAAGTTGACAGCCTTGCCACATCAACTTATCTTAGTCTGCCACCCTAAGAATCCACTACGTTTCATTTATCACTTGCTGCCACTTCCTATTCTTATCAACTGTTGTGTTGAGTTAATGTCTCCTCTCCTAAGTTCCATGCCACCCCACAATTTTTTTCCAACCAACCTATACATATGTATATACATATCCATATGTATATGTATATACATATACATATACATATACATATGGATATGTATATGCATACATATACATATACATATACATATACATATGCATACATATACGTATACATATACATATGCATATGTATATGCATACATATATACATATATACCTATACATATACATATGTATATGTATGTATATGTATACACATATACATACATATTTTTCGAGCCAACCTGCATTGAATGCTCCCAGTGCTTTGCTCTTGTCGCCAACTTTTCAGCCTTTCATTCTAGCAAGTTGTCGTTCTTTCTTCACTTGCAGGCCACTACTTGCCCGGTTCATCGTCTACAACCTTCAAACCTTTACCACAATCTGCAATGCTCGAAGACTGGTTTGTATTCGGGTAGAAGCCGATTAGGAGATAGATACATGCCAGTTACTGAATGTTACCAATGGTTCCACTTCTGCCATGCAAGCAATGAACAGATTCCTCACCGCCATGAACGGGTTCCATATACATATAAATATACATATACATATTCATATACATATGTATATGCATATACATATATATACATATATATACATATACATATACATATGTATATATACATATACATATGTATATGTATATGTATACATATACATATGTATATATACATATACATATGTATATGTATATGTATACATATACATATGTATATATACATATACATATGTATATGTATATGTATACATATACATATGTATATGTATACATATACATATATATATATGTATGCATATGTATACACATATACATATACATACCAATATACATAGACATATGCATATACAATTAAGTCATGCAACTATTCTATCTTTTTCAAGTGCCATTGATGAATTTGGGGGTGTTTTATTTTTCATAGGTGATGCTTCATCTTCAATTCAATGTAAATGAATGCATATATATTATTCTGCAGTGATTCAATTCATTCATGGAAATGAATGCATGTAAACAATGCTGCAATTTTTCATTTCAATAATAAACAATATAGTTGGTTTTTTTATGCCATTCATAAACTTGGGGTTGTTCTCTTTTTCATAGGTTTTGCATTTAAGCAATTCTATATACATATGCACATATATGTATATGTAAATATATATACATGTATACACAAATATACATAAATGTATACATACACATACACATACACATACACATTGTATGTTGTTTCCGTGCCATAGATAGATTTGTGGCTGTTCAAATTTTCAAATGAATGCATATAAGCAATGCTGCAATTTGTCATTGCAGTAACAAATAATATTGTTGGTTGTTTCCATGCCATAGATAAATTTGGGGTTCTCTTTTTCATAGGTTGTGCATGTAAGAAAACATATATACATATTGACATAATTATTCTTGGTAAGCAAAATAATGCATGTAAGCAATTCTATATATATATGTTTATGTATACATATATGTACACACACACACACACACACACACACACACACATATATATATATGCAAATATACATATACATGTACATATATGTACAGATAAACATATACATGTACATATATGTACACATACACATATACATATACATATAACCATTGAAAGCCTTCACAAAATCAAGTCCCCTAAGTGATTCAAATACAAAGCTAAAATAGTTGCATGATTCAATTGATGTACCCTAACCTATTAAAAAGATAGCACCCCTAGATGAATCAAAGCACCTATAAAATAGAACACACTTGCAATTAATCAAAGGCACCTAAAATTGATAGAATTGTTGCAAGGCTGATTTGATGAAGGATAACCTATGCAAAAGAGAACCCCCCAAAATTAATTGAATAGTAGACCTTCATGTTCGAACCATGAAAATAATTGTAAAGTCCAACCATACGAATATTAAACACAATTTGCAGTGTCAAATTTTGTGCAATTGTTACAAGATGTAATGGTTTAGGGAGACTTGATTTCATGAACGCTCGTTTGATGGCAACCTATGCTGCATAGGTCCACAACTCCATTCGAATTGTGAAGTGCTGCATAGGTAACCATGACAAGCCTTCATAAAACCAAGTCCCCTAAGTGATTCAAATACAAAGCTACAATAGTTTCATGATTCAATTGATGTACCCTAACCTATTAAAAAGATAACACCCCCAAATGAATCAAAGCACCTATAAAATAGAACACGCTTGCACCTAATCAAAGGCACCTAAAATTGATAGAATTGTTGCAGCGCTGATTTGATGAAGGATAACCTATGCAAAAGAGAACCCCCCAAAATTAATTGAATAGTAGACCTTCATGTTGGAACCACGAAAATAATTGTAAATTCGAACCATACAAATATTAAACACAATTTGCAGTGTCAAAGTTTGTGTAATTGTTACAATATGTAATGGTTTAAGGAGACTTGATTTTATGAATGCTCATCTGATGGTAACCTATGTTGCATGGGTCCACAATTCCATTTGAATTGTGAAGTGTTGCATAGGTAACCATGACAAGCCTTCACAAAACCAAGTCCCCTAAGTGATTCAAATACAAAGATACAATAGTTGCTTGATTCAATTGATGATTCAATTGTTTGTGCAATTGTTACAAGATGTTATGGTTTAGGAAGACTTGATTTTTCCAAATCCTTTGTAATGGTAATCAATGTCGCACTTTGTCCATAATCGGACCTTTCAACTGTGAAGTGCTACATAGGAAACCATGAAAGGCCTTAGGAAAACTAGGTCCCCTAAATACATGTTGTAACAAAGCTTTACTGCTCAATATTGATCTATGGTAATACATGTGAATACTTGAAGGTTTTCATGGCTATTTGAATTGGGAATTATTTGAATATGATTGATGGTTGTTTGGTGAATCTGATTGATTTTGGCCATTAATTATTTAGTTGATTAGTTTGGTGTATTGTTTGCAATTGTTTCCATAATTTTGTATTTAATAATGGGTGCCTTACAACTTGTAAAATGGAAGCAGATGGGATTTTGGAGTTCACCACTACTACGTTCACACCGTACTTGGTGAGATGGGACAGACTGGTGCTAATATGTGTTGTAGGTTTCATGATTGATTAGACAGGCAGATGCATTTTCTTGTTGGTTTGGTTATGCTACAATGGGAAACATGGTTGTAATGGGTTTGGCAGTCGCTCAAAGATGGGTGAGATGGGTTTGAATTGTGTTGACTTGTCACCTTGTTTATGTTGTGTAGTTGTGAGTAATGTGAAAGTGATGTCTGCATTGGTGCAATAGTTGGGTTTACTAGTTTACGGGGAAGGGTGCATGTGTTATTGTTTGTGGTGTTTAAATTCCATGTCAGACTGGTACTTGTTATATGTTAGATACAAGTTGGATACACTTCATCATGTTTGGCTACCTTCGTGTACTTGTTTTATTTTGAAATGAATGTTATTAAGTGTGCATTTTAAATCTGATTTATGTTTGATGTCATCGTTCCTATTTATGGATGATTTTTTTTTAAAGTTGTGGAGGATTGATGTATACGTGCACATCATATAAAGTAGAGGACACCCCCAAATTAATCAATGGAACCTTCAAAAGATACAATTGTTACAGGTCTGAATTTATGAAGCATACACATAGACATAGACATATACATAAACATAGACATAAGTGAATTGAACACGACTGTAGAGAAGTATAGCAAGGGGCAGTGAGGGATAAATGCGATGTAGTGGAGTGTTAGGGTGGCTAACTGAGAGAAGTAGATGTGGCAAGGTTGTCCAGTTAAGACCTCTTCACACATCTATACACACACATTTACATATAGACATACACATTTACATATACAAATACATACACGCAGACATAGACATAGACATACACACATAGGCACTGCCATCATTGTGAAGAAAAAATGAGAAGTTTCTAGAATGAAAGGTTGTAAAGTTGACAAGTGTGCGAGGCACTAGGAGCATTGGATGCAGGTTGGCTCGAAAAATACACAGGATGTCATGAAAGTAGTATATGTATATGTTAATGTATATACACATATACATATACATATACATATATATAGACATATTCATATACATATACATAAACATAAACATAAACATATGTATATGTATATGAATATGTCTATACATATGCACATATATATAAAGAAGGTGCAAAGACTAAAAGCATACACAAGTTGGATACAATTTATCATGTTTGGCTGCCAGCGTGTAATTGTTTTGTTTCAAAATAAATACAATTACGTGTGCATTTAATATCTAATATACATATACATATGTCTATGTATATGTCTATACATATGCATATACATATGCATAAATGAGTAAACGTGCATTTAATATATATGTCTATGTAAAGGTACAATATATGCATGACTGATTTGATGAAGCAGAACCTGAAAAAAATAGAACACCCCATATATTTCCAAGGCACGAAAAGAAGGTACAATAATTGGATGACTAAATTAATGGAAAATAACCTATGCAAAAGATAACACCCCCAAAATAATCAATGGCACCTAAAAAAAGATACAAACATTTGCATTAAAGATTTATTGAAGTAGCACATATGATAATCGTAACACCCCTATATTTATCAATGGAAACTAACCATGATGAAGTTGGGTATTCGTTTTTTGATAATGGGTTTTTTTTTAAAAATGCTATTGGTCCACATGGCCTACCACATGGATTGTGCAATTTTGGGTGCGTACGTATCGGCTCCTCTCCCCTACCTAATCAAGGGAACCTATGAAAAAAACAAGACCCCCAAATTTTTGTAATGCAAACAAAAAAAGCTCCAATAATTGCATGTCTTAATTGATGAATCCTAATCATTGGGAAACATAATACCCCCAATTTAATGAATGTCACCTAAAGAAAATAGCAATAATGAATGAATGAAGCAACACATATGAAAAACCTAAACCCCCAATTTTATCAATGGCATGTAGAAATGATACTCAACAACATTAATCAAAACGTGAACATTAACCCATGACTGTAATGGTTGTAATGAAGAACAATATATAGCTTACGAATAGAAAAGAGTAAGAGTATAACAATTATCACATATTTATATGACTGAATTGATGGAGCAGAACCCAAAATAAATAACACCAACATATTTATCTATGGCACAAAAACAACATAAATTTTTTAAGTGACTGAAAAGATGAAGCAAAACCTAAAAAAAGATTAACCCACATTTTTTTTTGGTTAATGAAATAGAGAACACAACCTAACTAAATGATAATGACCTATGATAATATGATAAGCAGAGTCAATGATAATGTAGAACCTATGAGAATAGGATAAACAGAGTCAATGATAATGCATAACCTATGAGAAAACAATAAGCAAAGTGAATGATAATGCATAACCTGTTGAGATTACGATAAGTAGACTGAATGATAATGCAAAACCTATGAAACATAAATGCTAAACTATGAGTGTAATATTTGCAATATAAATAACACCAACATATTTATCTATGGCACAAAAATAACATAAATTTTTAAAGTGACTGAAAAGATGAAGCAAAACCTAAAAAAAGATTAACCCACATGATTTATTTTGGTTAATGAAACAGATCAATGATAATGTAGAACCTATGAGATTATGATTAGCAGAGTCAATGATAATGCATAACCTATGAGAATAGGATATGCAGAGTCAATGACAATGCAAAACCTATGAGAATACGATAAGAAGAGTCAATGATAATGGATAACCTATGAGAAAACGATAAGCAAAGTGAATGATAATGCATAACCTATGAGATTATGATAAGTAGAGTCAATGATAATGCAGAACCTATGAGAATACGATATGCAGAGTCAATGACAATGCATAACCTATGAGAATAGGATAACCAAAATCAATGATAATGGAGAACCTATGAGAAAGAATATGATAAGTAGAGTATATGATAATGTAGAACCTATCAAACAGAAATGGTAAAACTATGACTGTAAAATTTATAAAATAAACTCTAGGGAAATAGAAATGCTAAACTATGAGTGTTATATTTTCAAAATAAACCCTACAGAAAGAGAAATGCCAAAAAATGAGTTTAATATTTGCAATATAAACCCTACAGAGCAGAACCCATATAAACAAAAATACAACTTCATCTATGGCAAGGAAACAATGAACATTATTATTACTGAAAGAAGAAAACAACCCCTGAAATATCAATGGCGGGGAAACAACCAACAATATTATTATCTATTATATAAACAGAGCAATGCTTGAACAAAAGATTAATTTCCAAAGATTTAGTGTGTTTATGAACATAAATAGGACAGTGTTCATAAACACTAAACTTCAACCAAAAAAATGATATCTGCAACATGAAAAGACCATTAAAACAAACTGAAATTGCAAACCAAACGCAAACAATTGAATAATGGTGAGCCTTAGTGAGAAAGCTCACTTGGGTCGAACACACGAGGAACCTGTTCGTTGCTTGTGGTGACCTTCATGGCGGAAAGGAACCCATTCATTGCTTGCATGGCAGAAGTGGAGCCGCTGGTAACGTTCGGTAATTGGCGTTTACCCATCTCTGTATCGACTTCTACCCAAATATGATATGGTCTCCGAGCATCGCAGGTTTGGTGAATAGATGAAGGTTGCAGACGACGAAATGAGTAGGTAGTGGCGTGCAAGTGAAGAAAGAATGTCTACTTGATAGAATGAAAGGTTGAAAACATGGAGAGAAGAGCAAGGCACTGGGAGCATTCAATGTAGGTTAGCTCAAAATAAATGTGGGGTGGCATGGAGCTTAGGAGAGGTGACAGTAATTGAACACGACAATTGATAAGAATAGGAAGTGGCGGTGAGTGATAAATGCAACGTAGTGGATTCTTAGGGTGGTGGACTGAGAGAAATTGACGTGGAAAGGCTGTCAACTTCGGATGTTGAGCCATGCAGAAGTGGCACTCGAGGTGCGTACGTATCGATCGATGGGTCATTTTTTTGATTTTTTAAAAATGTGGACAAATTTCGACCTCCCACGTGGCAAAATAATTAGAAAAAAAATGCGATATTGTTGGGTTAGATTTTTTTCATTATGGGTTTTAAAAAAAAAATACTATTGGTACACGTGGCAGGCCATGTGTACCAAGCGATTTTGGGTGCCTACATATCAACTCCTCTCCCCTACATGCATTTAACATGCACATTATTCAAAATGTGCTCCACTCTCCTTCATTAGCATGTTGACAAGTGGCACAATGCCATTTGTCCCTTCTTTAATCCCACATTCATCCTATTCTTCATTCTTCCAACCTTCCTCATTATAAATAGAGGCCTTCTCTATTGAATTTGGATCCACAATCTTAGCCATTTTGAAGACACAACTTCATGCATAATCACTATAGTCATTTGAATTCATAGCTTTTCATCCTTTTTATCCATTTTCTCTAAATTATAGCCATTTTTCATATTTGGAATCATATTCAATATCAAATCTTATCAAGAGATTAGGAAAGAGCTTGTTTCCACATCAAATAAGCACCAATTCCCCTATGGGATGAAGGTTTTTCCGGTTTAAGTTAGATTACATGCTTCATTTGCATTGTTTCCTTATTTATTTCATGTTTTCTCTTGAATTAGTTGAAGAATCTCATAGGGTGCATTAGATTTGTGTTACTAACATGTTTAACATCATTTTTTTGATCTTTTGTTAGTCAAGCTTTTAATCATCCACTTTGAATAAGCGCAGTTGGATTTATCCAAGTGGGAATTCAACAAATATTTTCTTTTCCATCCTAGGGTTGTGCAATCTTTGAGTCAGTTAAACACATTGCTTGGATCAATTTTCTCTTACTAAAGTTAACATTAGGGAACTATTTCCTTGATTCTCTTGATTTCCACATAATGGACCTTGTGGGATGAAAAGGAATTGAAACATAGACATTCAGTTTGAAACTTAAGCAAGAGATGTGGATGTGGTAAAAGCAATTCATTAATCAAGCTGAAATTAATTGAACCCCACACGTGTGCTTGTTATCTTTTGGTCATATGGTTTCCATGCAAACATTGGTCTTTTGGTCTGAAGTTCACATAAATCAAGAAAGCATAAAGTCAAAGCAAAGCTACCATAAAATTCATTGTTGTAGAGTAGATTCAGTTCAAGTGATCAAGATGTGGAGATCCTCAACTCAACAACATACCACTAATTATTTTTTAGTGATAAAATTGATAGAGGTATTTTTCATACAAGATTCATAATTGAAAATGATGAATGAAAAGAGGAATTTATATACTTTTGGAAGATTAAATGGATGGTGGAGATTTGATCAAGGATTAGGAGTTAACTCAACTAGTTGTGAAGTTAGATTGAAGAGGTAGATGAGTTAACTAAAATTATTGAGAAAAAATGTCATTTTGAACTCATGAGAGGATAATAATAAATTTATTAATTCACTAAATAGATAATTAGATGAGGAAATTATTAATTTTATGGAGTTAACTTGTTAGGGGATAATGATGAATTTTATTAATTTTTAGTCTAGGTCAAGTGAGGAAGGCCACAAATAGGGGACCACATCCCCAAAATGAATGCACTATGTTAACACAAAGAGTCCAAACTTGTTAGACTAGTAGCCTAGTAGGGGCATAAAGCCCATGGGCACACTAGAATAGTGAGAGTTTGGGGTATGAAGTTACCAATATAAATGCCAACAACTTCAATTTGAAGGTTCAAATCCTTGAGCATAATAGATCAATGAAGGCACAATTCCCATGATCATAATGGCCCAATAAGGGTTTGAACGATGATGGCTACAACAACAATGACACATTATAAACATCATACTATGCCATAAATGACAATGGATAGTTCATATTAATTAAATAAAAAATTATTTAATTAAATGATTTATAACCGATAATGATGATAATTAATAATGAGATAATAAAATGAAATGATAATAATTAGTGGATAATTAATTATATATAATAATTAATAATGATTAATGAAATAAATATTTTTAGTGTCTATATTTTTTCCCTTTTTGAGACAACGTTCAAAGTAACATTGTTTCAAAAAAAAGTAGCTAAAAATAAATTTTTGGAAGAGATGAAGAAAGTAGTGATGTCCTAGGTGAGTTAAAAAGAAGTAATGGTAGATTAATTAGTGGGATTAATGATGTCCCCTCGAGAGGTTATTTGTGCAAAAATTGCATGAGTGAGTTCTCAAAAGAAGATATGTGAAGAAAAATTTAGATATAAGATGGATAATGATGGAAGAAAGATATAGGAAAAATGAATAAAAAAAAAAATGGATGCAAGAAACATGATTATGAATTAAATGAGGATGATGGTTTTATTATGATTATTTATGTTGACTAAGGAGAGAAACCTTTATTTAATATAGTAGTGGATGTTATGCACCAAGGTATATAAGACCAAGGTGACGATGTATTCAATGCTCGGATTGACTTGTAAGAAAAAAACAAATAAGAGGATTCCTTAGCACTCACAAGGTGTTTGATATTCTTAGTAGGTCCATGATGAGACAACCAACATACATAAGGAGTTATCTACACATCACAAGGTGTTTTCCCTTGGTGGGATTGGTGAGAGAACAACCAATAAACATGACACACAAAAATAATAGACCTTGCCCCAATGCAGACGATTCAAAGCGTGCCATGATATATAATGATTATGGTGATATTAAGTAGTAGGCATGATATGGGTAAAAATATAATTCAAATGATAAGTCCAAATCTCAAAAAGATAAATCAAAGAAAAAAGGATTAATAGTCAATTACCACACAATAGTGTTACCTCTTGCCAAGGTGTTAAAAAACTAAAGAGATAGATGAGGATTATGCATAATTTGGGAAAAGGCACATCCCAATAAGGCAAGTGATAGATGGGAAGGAAAAGGGAAGTTTCACAATGACAAATGATGTGATAACTATATGTTATAAAGGTTGATTTAGAGTTCTTAGAAATTTTCATTAAAAATGTGATGTTTCAAGTGTGTTGATTGAAGGTTTGAAAGCGCATGCCGATGTTTGATGTTTATGTTTAAATTTATTAATAAAATATTAGGAAAGTGTGAATTTTTTTTATTATGGAAGGTATCCTAGTCACTAAGTGGGCCAAAAGGCTTAAACAAAAATTTATTTCAAAGTAGGACGTAGTCACATGTGCCCAGTGTATAGCAAGACATGAAATATGGTGGATGGAACAATAAACTAATAAAGTGGAATATAATGAGGGATGGACGAGGATCTAAATGATGGTAGAGTCTATTTTATTACACATGACATCTACAAGTAGGTTTTCACTATGGTACTTGTCTAAGGTGCCAACAAAGGTGGTTTTCACTAGAGGAGAATTTTTATCTTTACTATTTTAATTGTTTATATTTTTGAAAAAAAATATCAAATATGATGCTTGTTTGTCATGTTTTCATCATGATGATATCCCAATATGTCATAAAAATAATTTCACCAAACAATAGTTTTTAATCTTTTTTTATTTATTTTTGTATATTTTTTATTGGGATATTCCTTGAATTAGTCATGGAAGCATTTGAGGTGTACAATGTTGATCGATTGATTTATTAAGCTTTTGACCATTGGGGATAGCTAGATAATATGCTATTAAACCATACTTGGCAATGATAATCAACATATGGGCCCAACCAATTAAGATCAAATTTACCCTTCTTATATCTATCTTGAAGATTTCTCTAGTTTTCCTTAAGGACAAGATCACCAATTTAAAATTCACAAGATTTGAGCTTCTTGTTGTAACTATGGCAAAAAAATTTATGGTATGAATCAATGTGGTGTTGAGGTGTTGTTCATCCAAAATTTATTAATCATGCAAGCATGTAATCTAATACTCATCATTAATGAGGTGTCATAAGGAGATACACAAAGATGGAAGTTTTATCTCAATTGGTAAGATGGCCTCTAAGCCAAAGACAAGGGAATATAGAGTCGCACTAAAAATTCCACTAAAACCCAAAGGAGACCTTCCAAACCATGGTTGATGCAACAGTGGATGGTCCACCAGAACATGTGACTTTTGAATTTCAAATTGCCAACCAAGAAAGGGCTATTGTACTAAAGAATATACCTCCTTCAACGTTGTCAGTCTTCTATGGTTTGGTAACTGAGGATCCAGACACATTTTTGTTTAATTTTGATGTCCTATGTAGGAGTTATGACTACACAACTGATGCTCATAGGCTTAAATTATTTCCTACAACTTTGAAGGATGCTGCCATGAGATGGTTTATGGGACTAGGTAGAGATGTTGTTCCAGATTGGAACACTATAAAAATAAAGTTCCTAGACAAATACTAGGACTATTGTAGAGGAGTTGATAGAAGAAGGGATGAAATTTTCAAGATGAATCAAAAAGAGGATGAACCATTGGAGGATTATGTAGAAAGGTTCCACTTTTTCTTAAAGAAGAACCCACTAATAGACTCTTAGAAGAATCCCTAAAGCTGGTGTTTTTAAGAGGATTCAATGATGATTGCATGGATGCCCTTAACCTTATTGGGCCAGGGGATGTGTCTCAATTACCCTTTGAAGAAATCTGCAAGGTTTGTAGAAATTACTCAAGGACCTTTACCAAAAGGACAAGGGGGGATAAAGCATCTTCTATTGCTAAGACATCTAATGGAGTTTCCAGAGTAGAATCGAGTATCCTACTATCCAACATGAAAGAAGATATTATAATTCATCTAGATACTCAATTGGATACTCTACATATGAAGAAAAAGAAAAAAGAGGTTGAGGCAATACTTACTGAATATTTCCCCAATTGCAGACAAAGAAAAGCTAACTGCAAGTGTAAAAGGGTGGCTAGTGTTATAGAGGACAAACAAGAGAAACCAGATTTTCAATCGCTAGAGGGTGAAGATGGACATTTGTTCTACATTACACAAATAAGTCTATGGAAACCAAGACAAGGTATGTCACGAGACCCTTTATATTTCAATACACCATTTCCAGCTGGTAATTAAAATTTCTCTAGTTGGAACCCCCAAGCTTGGCCAAATACCCAAAACCAATGGAAAAAACCCTCAGTAAAATTGGAACCAACAACAACCAAATGCATGGCCACAATTTTTTTTTCAAGGCTTCAATTAAAATCCTCAATGGGCAGTGCAACAAAATCAATGGAAACCATAATGGAAAAAAGGGCCAATAGTGGCAACACCAAAATATGAACTACCAACAACCCTTGCTACCTTCACAACCTCAAAAACATGCCATCATGCCCAATCCATCAAACCCAACATCTCAGCCACCAAGAGAACCTCAATTATTTTCCCAACCTGCACATAACCCCAATAATGAGCTTCTCTAGTAGGAATACACTAATGAGGCTATTCAATACCCTACTTTTGGGGTAGGGGTGAGTGATTTCCACCTTAGGTCAGGGAAAACACTAGCTGGGCCTTCATCCACTCAAATTACTAAGATGGTGGATGAGGAACCCGCTATAGAAGATTTAGACAATTCACCTCTAGAGCTTGAGTCAAACTAGGGAAACTAGACTATTTCAAGTCTAGATCCTCCATTCCCTAAGCATTTAGCTATTCCAAGAAATCAGACCCAAGATGAGATAGAACTATTGGGTCAACTTAAGGATTCAAGTATCAAAATTCCCCTCATTCAAGCTATCAAGTATATCCCAATTTACACCAAGACAGTAAGAGACCTTTGTCTTAAAAATACATGGAGGAAGAGGAAAGACCCTCAAATAGCTCATGTCTCAGGGAACCTTGTTGACATTATGCTAGGGAATATAATTGTCCCTAAATATACACCCTAAAAGTCCAATAGTGAATGTTAGGATAAATGGAACCCTTATCAAGAAAACCTTGATTGATTTAGGGGCAGCCATTAATGTCATGACTAAGGAGACAATGCAGCTACTACAACTAGTAAACCTTAGACCTACACCTACTATTTTACAGTTGGAAGATAGGTCAATAGTGAAACCCGAGGGGATCACTGAGGACTTAGTCATAACATTAGATTCATGGAAGTATCTTACAAATTTCAGTCTTGTAGCCAAAGGCCAACCTTGCAGGATATCCATTTATTTTAGGCAGACCATGATTAGCAATAGTTAATGCATTGATAGGTTGTAGGTCTGGGAATATGATAATATCAAATGGAATTGTGACTAAGAAATTGGCCCTCTATCCACTAGCCCAACCTCATGAAAGTCTAGAGAAAAATTTATGGCCTACCTTGGATGAAGAAGACCACCATTCCTTGCAAACTCTCATAACTATTGAATGCAACCCCATGTTAATAAATCAAGATGAGGATGATTTAATTGACCACATCATACAAAATAACTATGGTAGGGACCCGCAACAACAAGATTGTCTTTCATGTCTACAATATCCACTGTAGAATATTATACTTGCAAAATCATCAGAAGAATTATCCCAACTTTTCCATTCTTTATTGCCACAACAATTTGTCCCAAACATTAATGGACTTGACCTTTCATTTGTACAATCAACATCCAAGACACTAGAAATCATACCAAGTAAATGTTGAATGTTAACAATGGATTAATTGAAGAACAATAGAATTCTCTAAAAATTGTGCTATAGGCACACACAACAACCTTTTCATGGGACTACCATGACATGAAGGGGGTTGATCTAGACCTATAAATTCATAGGATCTACATAAATCATGGTTTCAAACAAATTAGGAAACCCTAGAGAAGGATGAATCCTGCTAAGAGAAATAGTTAGAATTGAGCTATAAAATCTACTTGATGCAAGCTTCATTTACCCTATTTCTGACAGTCAATGGGTATCACCTCTAGTTATTGTTCCTAAGAAAATGGGGAAAATGGAGAGTATGTGTGGACTATAGAGAGATAAAAACAACCACTAGAAAGGATCACTTTACACTACCTTTCATTGACCAAGTGCTTGATTCCTTAGCAAGTAAAAAGTACTCCTTTCTAGATGGATTTACTGGCTATAACCAGATAAAGATATCTCTAGAGGAGCAGGATAAAACCACATTTACATGCCCTTGGGGTATATATGCCTATTTGTTTCTTCCCTGTGGACTATGTAATGCCCCAACCACTTTCCAAAAAGCAGTGCTAAGTATTTTGTCAAATTATGCTCATGACTCCATGGAAATTGACATGGATGATTTCACCACCTATGGAGAAACATATGAAGAAGCACTCAAAAATCTAGAGAAGGTTTTGAAAAGGTGTTAAGAACATAATTTATCCCCGAGTCATGAGAAATGCTTCATTATGATGACCCAAGGGATTGTTTTAGGATATTTTATATCCAATGAAGGAATTCAAGTGGATCCCAACAAGATTGAGATAATCTCTACACTTCCCATGCCACAAAAATAAAGAGATGTAAGGAGTTTTCTAGGACATGTAGGCTACTATAGAAGGTTCATTCAGGTCTTCAAGAAAATTGCAACACCTCTATTTTTTTACTCACCAAGGATATAGAATTTGAATGGACTATAGAATGTCAACACTTTTTTGAAGCACGTAAGACAACCTTGACAAAAGCATCGATGTTGAGAGGGCCAAACTGGACATTGCCTTTCCATATACACATTGATGCTTCCGACTTCTCTATATAGGAGTAGTATTGGGACAAAAGGAAGGTAATAAGGAGTATGATATTTATTACATCAACAAAAATTCATAAGGACCAGAACACAACTATATAGTTATAGAAAAAGAGATGTTGGCAGTTGTTTATGCAATCAACAAGTTTAGACACTATATCACAGGGTATCCAGTCTTTATCCACGTTGATCACACTACAATTAGATATTTAATGAATAAAACTGTGGTTGGAGGTAGACTAGTCAAATAGTTACTCTTACTATAGGAATTTGATATAACTGTAGTGGATAAGCCTTGGAAGGCTAATGTGGTGGCATATTTTATGTCTAGATTACCAACACAACTAGAAGAAGGTGTTGTGGATGATTCTTTTCCAGATGAGCATAGATTTTCTCTTAATGTACACACACCTTGGTTTTTTTACATTTCAAATTACTTAGTAGTAGGACAAATACCATCACACTTCTCTCCTAGAGAAAAGAGATAGCTAGAGAATAAAATCTTTCCATATTCTTGGGTAGTTGGTTATCTATTCTACATAGGTCTAGATAATATAATGAGGAGATGAATAAGAGAGGATGAGGTATTTGACATCCTAAAAGATTACCATGATGAGCCCTATGGGGGTCATTTTGCAGCCAAAAGGATTGTACTCAAGATCCTAACAATTGGCTACTATTGGCCAACTTTTCATAAGGATTTAATAAAGTATACAAGGAGTTGTGATAGATGTTAGAGAATGGGTAAGTCAACAAGGACAAATGATATGCCTTTGTAGCCATAGTTGGCAGTAACACCATTTGAAAAAATGGGGGCTAGACTTTATAGGCCTAATTTCACCAACATCCAATAACAAGGAGTATATTTTAGTTTGTATATATTATCTGACAAAGTGGGTTGAAGTCAAGGGATTACAATTTTCTAGAGATGGGAATGGAGCTAAATTCCTGTATGAAGGCATCTTTACTAGGTATGGAGTACCTAGAGAGATTGTGATTGATCAAGGTCTCCAATTCACTTCAAAAATCATTTCTAAATTGGTTAAGGAATATGAAATCGGGCATAGAAAAACAACACCTTATCACTCCCGAGATAATGGGCAGGTGGAGGTTACAAATAGAGAGATTGAGAGTATTCTGACCAAAACAATTCAGATTCATAAAAAAGACTAGTCAACTAGATTCCTTGAGGTAGTATGGGCCTATAGGACAACATGGAAAATAACTATAGGTTTCACACTTTAAGTTGGTGTTTGGTAAAACAATAGTTATGCCAATTGATTTTGAATACAAGACATGTAGAAAAATAGTTGAACTAGATATGGACTTGAAAGTAGCACAAAATGAGAGGCTACACAATCTAAATGGTCTAGATGAAATTAGAATGGAGGTCATGCATCACAAAGAGATAATTCAAAAATTGAGGACTAAATGGAATGATTAGTTTATAAGGACTAAAGAATTCAATGTGGGTGGCTGGTCCTTATTATATGATTCCAAATATAAAGATTATAAGGGGAAGCTATGATCCAGATGGTTGGGACCATATGAAATACATTAGTTTTTCCCAAATGGAGCAATTAAATTGTAGACAATAGATGCAGTTAGATTTTCACTGTTAGTCAATGTCCATAGACTGAAAATCTATAAGAAGCCAACACAAAAAGATGATTTTTTTCTTTCTTTAATGCATCAATATGGTCCAAGTAGTGATTATAATACATACTTTAGACATCCAACTTTGATCACTTCCATATGATCAAAATCATCTATTATAGTCATCTATTTCATTAATAGTGATTAAATAATTTATTTAATCATTATTTCATTTTCTGCCTAAGGTTCCTAAAGTATGTCATTAAATAAATTAAATACTTTACCTTACACCTTTTCTTCCCTAAATTAAATAAATATGAAAAAATATTTAATTTAGTCATTTAACCTATTTGGATTAAAACCAATTTTTAATTCCTCTTTTTCTCTCTCCTTGTCACATTCTCCATAACCCCCTTTTAATCTAGATTAAATTAATTAATCTGTGATTAGGATGTGCACCACTTAATCAAGATTAAGTGTCACATCCTCCATAATCTCCCACTTGTATCTAATCTTTCATTAATTATCCTAATCCTATGTTTGCACAACCTTAATCAAAGTCATTAGCCACATTTGGCTTACGTTTTCTGGTCAACCTTTCCACTTACCTTTTTTAGCCTGGACTCTCTTTCCCATGTGAATTTTTAATTCACATTTATTTTCCCAAGGCTCTTCTCTTCCCCATGTGAATTTTTAATTCACTTTTGTCTTTCCAAAGTCTCCCCCATTCCCATGTAAGGTTCTATAAGGCTTGACTTGTCACTTTACATGTGCCAAGGACTTCTAGAACCTTGGACTTGTCACATCATCCACATGTGACAAATCTCCAGCTTTTTGGAGACTCTCTTTTATCCAATAAACTCTCCATCACATTTATTTCTCCAACCACTTCCCCTTTTCCCATGGAAAATTTTTAGGAATTCTAAAATTCCTCAAATGTCTCTTTCCTTTTCATTTGGGGACAAGAAGTTCATTTTTGAGGAAATCTTTTCATCCCCCAAGGTACCTACAAAGTACTTGTCCTTCATCCACCTCATGTACTTCTCCTCCACCTCATTTCCACATAATTCCACCCTAAGACATCTCACATTCCACATGTCAAGATGTGAGAGCTTGTGATTCCTCAACTCACCTTAGCCCTTCATCTTGATCTTGTTGGATCAATCTCAACTATTGAATTCTTTAGATAATTCCAATTATCCTATAAATACCCCCTCCTTTCTCCCATTTTGGGGATCAAGTCTTTTGCTACCAAACTCTTGCCAAATTGTCATTTGCAGCATTTTAGCTTTGTCCATAGCATTTCTTATCAATCCATCTTGCATCTTGCATCCACTTCACTCCATTGCCATCCAAAGAGCACACAAGACATTCAAAGATCAAGGGCCAACCAAGGAAGGAGACATTTGAAAGTATAATCAACAATCAATTTGTTTTATCTTGCTTTCATACTCATCTTTTCTTAAGCTAATCATTGAGGTGCCCTTTTCTTATGTTATTTCCTCTTATTGCATCATTTTAGCATCTCACATTAGGACTTGACATTTTAATAGGATCACATTTCTGGCATGCCATGTGGGACCCACAAAAGGGTCTCTTTCTTTTACGTTTACTGTTGTTTAACTTGTTTGCAGGTTTAGGTCGCAGAGGGGCGGATTTGCCCCATAGAGGGGCGAACTTTTTCTCCCGGGCACTACAGAAGGGCGGATACGCCCTCTTGTTCCGATGTTTCTAATAGTTTTATTGTAGAAGTGTGGATACGCCCACGTGTTCTGATGTTTTTGCTAACTATTTTTCTACAGAAGTGCGGATATGCCCCCACATTCCAACATTTTTTTTTGCTAACTATTTTTTTGTAGAAGTGCGGATACGCCCTTGCATTCCGACGTTTTTTTGCTAACAGTTTTTCTACAAAAGTGCGGATACGCTCCCACGTTTTGACATTTTTGCTAACTATTTTTTGCAGAAGTGCGGATACGCCCCCGTGTTCCGATGTTTCTAATAGTTTTTTGCAGAAGGGTGGATATGCCCTCCCAGTTCAGCGTTTTCTAACTATTTTTTGCAGAAGGGCGAATTTTCCCACTTGGTTCAACGTTTTTCACTGCAGAGGGGCAAATTTTCCCTAAACAGCATGTTCAGGAAGACATATTTCTTGCTTATATCTTGAGTATTTTGCTGAAAGTCACAAAGAAAAAAAGATAAAACAACTAACATTTGCTTGCAGGGCCTTTGTTTTATTCTGATTTTTGAAGTCTTTCCTTACTGCTTTATCTATTCACTTAGTATAAGTAGGGGAAAGTAATATTTACTGCTTGTTGTGTCTATTTTATTTGTATTAACCTAAGGGGGCATTAGTTTGTTTTCACCTTCCCCTTTGCACTTTGTGCGGATTTGGGGGGTAGTTGGAAACGATTAGTGTCTTCTTCTTAGCGGGACCTGCTTGGGGATTTCATCACCCCAAGGGACAATCCCAACCACACGTACCACCGGGGTATACAAAAGGGGGAGAGCCAAAGCTGTACTCCAATCGAGTTGCATCGTAATTGGCAAAATGTCGAAGCTAGGGTGATACCTAGATAGACGTGAAGAGTTGGTCTGAGCCTTTCAGTATCTCGCTAGGGTTCCTGAATCACGCTTGTGACAGACTGGTGTTCACGGTTGTGCCTCACGTAGTGAGTGTATATCAATGACTCCCTAGAAACCTTGTTCATCCTAGAGTAAGACCTTTGCTGGCCATACCCATTAATACTAATCATAGGATTATGCTTGTTCAAAGTGTCTTTCTATGAAAAACTAGTAAATTTTGATAAGTCAAACTTTCATTAAGTCATTTCAAGTCCTTGCCATAATCTCATCATCCAAACCAAGTCACTGTTTTCCTGCAGAGGGGTGAATTTGCCCCCCTGTTTCAACACTTTTCACTGCAGAAGTGCGGATACGCCCCCTTGTTTCGACGTTTCTGCCAATTTTTTTACTACAGAAGTGCGGATATGCCCCCCTCTTCTGACATTTCTACCAATTTTTTACTGTAGAAGTGTGGATACGCCCCCTGTTCCGACGTTTCTGATAGGTTTTACTGCAGAAGTGCAGATACGCCCTCCTGAACGAACAATTTCATCCATTTGACCATTTTAAACCTCCGTTTGAACCCAAAGTCTCCATTTGACCATTTGATCATCCTAAACACTCATCTAACCAATCCAAACATCCATTTGAACATTCCAAACCTCTATTTAACCTTTCTAAAACGTCCATTTATCACATTCTCATTGATCATTCCGCTATTTGGGATACCCGTCTTACCGTATGACCTAAAAATTCACACTTTCCAAAAAGATCACTTCAACAACACATCTTCCATTTGCATTCATCATCATCTCTCAACAAAAATCCCTTAAACCTTATTTTAGGATTTATCTCCTGAATTAACCAAGACGTTAAGTTTGATCATTATCCTACAACCTAATCAATCTACTTCTATCTTGAGGCGGATTTGTGTTGTAACTCAACATCATTGGCCCAAATCAATCCCCTCTCAAGGCAGATTAGGTGCCTTGATCATTGATTTAATATGATCAACCAATGTTATAAGTCACCTAGGGTGGTTTCCAAATTAGGTTTTAAGATCCCCTCCATCATCCAATTCTTATCCAGCTCAAATCAATTGATCCATCAATTTATCCAATTGATCCAATCCAATCCAAATCATCAATCCAATCCAAATCAAATCAAATTGATACATCATCATTTGATCCAAACAATCCAATCCTCATCCAAATCATCCAATTGATACATCATCAATTGATCCAAACAATCCAAATCAAATTGAATTGATACATCATTAATTGATCCAAACAATCCAAATAAAATCCAATTGATACATCATCAATTGATCCAAACAATCCAAATCAAATCAAATTGATACATCATCATTTGATCCAAACAAACCAATCCTCATCCAAATCATCCAATTGATACATCATCAATTGATCCAAACAAATCAATCCTCATCCAAATCATCCAATTGATACATCATCGATTAATCCAATCATCATCAAAATCATCCAATTGAGACATCATCAATTTATCCAATTGATCCAAATAATCTGATCATCAAATTGATACATCATCATTTGATCCAATCAAATCCAATCCCCATCCAAATCATCCAATTGATACACCATCAATTGATCCAAACAATCTGATCATCAAATTGATACATCATCATTTGATCCAATCAAATCCAATCCCCATCTAAATCATCCAATTGATACACCATCAATTGATCCAAACAATCCAATCATCAAATTGATACATCATCATTTGATCCAATCAAATCCAATCCTCATCCAAATCATCAAATTGATACATCAAATCCAATCTTATCCAATTGATCCAATCAAATCTAATTATCATCCAAATCATCCAATTGATACATCCATCATCCAATCAATCAATCCAAATCATCACCTAGATCATCCTTTAGAGGTATCATCTTGAAATCACTTAATTGTTTTGCACGTTCATGCCCATTCAAACCCGTTCACAAACAAAAAAGAAAATGGCAGACCAAAAAACTCAAGGTTCCCAACCAAATGTCCCTCAAGATCCTAATAACATTCCACACGATCCCCATAATGGCATCTCATCTCAATCGAACACCAACATCCATAATATCACACCACCTAGTGACAAAAACATGGTTAATCAACTCGAAGTCACTGTTGACGAATATCTCAGTAATCCTGCCAATGTCCAAATGACAAATCGTCTCCTAAACGAATGTGGGGATAAGATCCTCACCACCTTACTCATGAAGGGAGTCAAACCACCGGCTGGTTTTAGTTCATCACAATATGCCCTTCCATCATTTTTTGATCCATAAACCTCACAAAATGTTCTTGAAGGTTCCTACATTCCTGAAGGTGCACCCATGGAAAATCGGTACCACCACGAATTTGGAAATGTTGTCATCCATCAAGTCCAAGAATATCCTCGTCTTCCAACCACAACATCTACTATTCCACCATTCGATCCTAATGATCCCCGTACCTATGGCATGCCACCATACATCCCATCTGCTCCACCACTTCCTCCCCCATATTCCAATATTGGGGACACACCTACACTTACCAATGTGCTACCTCTTGCATTTCAAAAACCTCCAAATAACCCACACCAATCCCCCACACTACCAGCACCGCCACAACATGCTTCTACTATTCTAGCTTCATATCAACCCTTGCATCCACAACATACACAACACACTACCATTCTCACACAACCATCACATCAAGTAGTGCAACCTACCTCACAACAACAACAACACATCTCATCTCACCCATCTCATCAATGACAACACATCTCATCTCACCCATCTCACCAACAACAACATATCTTATCTCAACCACCTCATCAACAACAAAAATGACTTCCACAACAACATGTGCATATCCCTACACAAACACATCATAACCCGCTTACTAAGTACCTCTATCATCCCTCTAGCACATACACTGTTCCATCCCATACGAATCCTCATTAGACTACGCAAAACCAAACACATACCTAACTACCACCTTACATGCATCCTTCACAACCTCAACACCATCCTCACCAACAAACATTGAATTCATACCAATATGCCACACAACAAGCCACCTTTGCACAACAAAACCAATCCTATCTGCCCTACGTTCAACAACAACCAGCTCACCAATAGGGGGCACCTTACACTTCCTATTACCAACAAACATCATCACATCAACAAAGAGGCCCTACCTCCACGCATTACCAAAATTCTACGTAGAAACATGATCCCTCTCTTGTTTCCTACTATCAACAACAAGTGGCTCCCACTCAACACATCAATCATCCAGCTATCAATCCACTTACAATCAACAAACGCACTCATATCCGACTCAACCTGTTTATGATCCAACAACGGTAGGGCCATCCTCATCATATCCAAAATACTATCCATACAATCAATCCACTTTGACTCCCACAAATCTCGTCAATAAGGACTTGGAAGAAGTAAAAACAACATTAAAGGACCTACAAGTTGGAGCGGGTAAACAATCATTCAAGTTTGAGGACATATGTCCTTATCCTTTTGATCCCTCCATCTCCTTGATGCCTTTTCCCAAACATTTTGAGATACCAAAATTCGATAAATAGAAAGGAACCAAGGAGCCTAGAGCTCACCTTTGAGAATTTTATGCCCATTGCCAAGAGGTCATGCATAATGACAATTATCTTATCCGACTTTTCCCAAAAAGTCCACAAGGGGTTGCCCTTAACTGGTTTATGGGCCTTGAAAAAGGATCTATCAAAACCTTTGCAAAATTATCTGGACAATTTGTCTCCCACTTCTCTTTTAATCTAGAGAAGGATATTGACACATTTGATCTCCTAAAAGAAAAACAATGTGATGGAGAGACATTTGCAAGCTACTTGCAAAGATGGCATGCCTTGGCAAGTAGGATGAAATCCCCACCAATAGAAAAATACATGGTCATGCTATTTATCGAAAATTCCCACCCAGATATGGCTCATAACTTCCAACTCCATTGTATCACCACCTTTGCGGGACTTGTGGAGAAAGGACCCATCTTAGAATGAGCCCTTGTTGCAAAAGGGCAAGTCAAACATTTTAATTCTGATAGAGAGAAATCCTTTGGGGATAAACCTCGTTATTGGAATAGAAATAAAAATGTTGTCAATGATGGAGTCACTGACACCATGCAAAGATACCCTCCTCAATAACAACCGTCAGTCTAGAATGCCATATCCATCCCCCAAGGGGCACCACAACAACAATCCAACCAAAATAACCAAGGGGGAAACAAACGACAATTCACTCGGTTGGGAGAACCCCTTAGTGTGGTGTTTAACAAGCTTCTTCAAGCTAATTATCCCACCACATATCCTATCACCAAACCCCTTGATATGTCTAAACCCAAGCCTGCTTGGTTTAAAGACAACAAATATTGTGAATTCCACAAGATTAAGGGACATACCTTAGATAAATGTCAAGGCCTAAAAACCTACATTCAAGGCCTCATCGATTGAGGTGAAATCCATGTAGATGCTAACACAAAATATTCGTCCAATGCTCAACTACAGATATATCAAAACACTTTTCCTAACCACAATCAGGGTCCTAGTACTTCCAACTCTAATCTTGGACCTAGCAACAATAACAAGCAAGATAACAACACCAATAACATCAGCTATAAAAATATGCCATACAATTATCAAGGTGTGGTCTCATATATAGAACAAGTAGATCCACGCGTATCCATAATACATGTCAAAGGAAAAGATCCACAATGTGCTGTTACCACTTGGCGAACCCGCATCACAGTCCCCGCAACTCCTCCATCTACCCAATGACCATCCGTCAATTCATAATATAACATCCTAGATCACCTAGGCAATACTGCAGCCCAAATATCCCTCTTAGATCTACTTAAGTCATCTCTTGTGCATCAAGAAATCTTGATTAAGGCTTTGCAAAGCACATAAGTGCCTGATGATATTGACCCTACCCAATTCTAAGCATTGGTAGGTAATCTCTCCCCAACCTATCAGTTAGCCTTTAGCCAAAAGGACATGCCGCATCTTGATTCAAACCACAACTGCCCCCTCCATCTCGAGGTTGGCGTAAATTGTCATAAAGTAAAAAGGGTACTGGTAGATAATGGTTCGAACCTAAATCTTTGCACTTTAAAATTCATACAACAGGTTGGATAAACCCAGGTTGATTTAAGAAGTCAAGTCATCACCATCAAGGCGTATGATAATGCAGAGCGAGATTCTGAAGGAATTATTTTCCTCCCTATTCAAGTGGGCCCCATCGTACAATACACTATGTGTCATGTTCTGGACTTTGATCTTCCATACAACATCCTTCTTGGCCGTCCATGGATTCATTCTATGCAAGCCATTCCATCCACCTATCATCAATGCTTAAACTTCTGATTTCAAGGAATGGAAGTTACCATACAAGCTGATCCCCAACCTTTTGAATATTGTCATGCCTTGGAAGCTTCCTTTTCACACTCACATTACTACCCAGGAGTTGAAATGGGGGCATCCCCAACATTTGATCCTAACCCATCCACCAATACACTAAACACCTCATCTCCACCATCATCCACACCTACCTCCACAATCACCAAGGTCCAGATCATAGACAAGGGATGTGGTGAATATGAAATGCATACCACACTGAATGTGGAAACCATGCCACCTTCACCCCACACATATGAACAACCAATTCTGCTAGCACCACAAGTGGAAGAAAAGACACTTACACTCACCTCCAAGAACATGGGTTCAACAACATTCAATGATTTGGGATCCCTCCAGGATTAAATGGACGAAGATATCAGTCAATGGGTTTATTGAGAAGAACCTGAGCCACCATGTCCCCTTATTGAATACTTTCAAGAAGTTTATCCACGTGCCTCCAAGTTCATTGAAAAGTGTCATTACCAAGGTGGAGGCCTTGGTGTAGAAGAGCAAGGAAAACGTCTGCCCATTGAAGCAACTACCATCCAATCAAAAAATTTGGGCTTGGGTTATGATACTAAACAGAAGGGTCTTGCAATATCCTCTAGCACTTCTAACAATGTTAGTGTTAACGACGGTTCCCTCAAAGACATACCAGAGGAAGAGTCCATCATACACGCATACGATGATTTGAATCACATTGACCTCCTTGCCATGTTTGAATGCTTGTTTGTTTGCACCATAACCTTATCCCTCAAACATCCCGAGCTTATCGATCATGACCTACAAGGTAGTGCACCTGTTAGCACATTTACCTCAGAGGATACATACGTACATCTAATGGGATTGGGGGAAGATGAATGCCCTAATCGCAAAAACAAAAAGAAACAAAAAGTAAATGGGTCATCAAGTGAAAACCTCATCGAGGTGCTTTTGGACTACGAAAAAGTAAAAACAAAGGATGTATCTGACACTGAAAACCTTAATACGACACTAGAAGATGGGGACGTTGATCTTCCCCTTGTAGGAACACAACTATCTAAGCAATCTTCAATTCTCATTGGAGAAACACAAGAGGTAAATTTGGGGACAGAAGAAACTCCAAGGATCACCTATGTGGAAAAATCTTTATCAGAAGAAGAATATCTCACCATTGTCCAAATTCTCTGAAAAGGGGTTACCAATTTCACATGGGCTTATTCTGATATGCCTGGCCTAGATCCTAATCTTGTTGTGCACCATTTGGATGTCCATCCAGATGCCAAACCTGTCAAGTAGAAGCTCTGAAAGATGCACTTGCAGGTGGCGCTATTAGTTAAGAAAGAATTGGAAAAATTACTAGATGCTGGCTTTATCAGGCCCATTGATTATTCCAACTGGATTTCCAATATAGTACTTGTTGCTAAACCTAACGGAGACATCAGAATTTGCACAGATTTTTGGGATCTTAACAAGGCCTATCCAAAAGATGAACACAATTAGATCTGAATTTCTCCTAAAGACCAACACAAAACTGCTTTTACAACACCTTGGGGTACCTTCTGTTACAATGTCATGCCCTTTGGTCTAAAAAATGCAGGCACGACATATCAACGAGCAATGACTGTAATATTCCATGACCTCATCCACATTATCCTAGAGGATTATGTTGATGACTTGCTAGGAAAATACGAAACCAGAGAAGAACACCCTATGATCCTGAAAAAGATCTTCGAGCATTTGGAGTAGTGCAAGCTGAGACTGAATTTGAAAAAGTGTGTGTTTGGTGTCACATCAGGGAAATTGTTGGGCTTCATAGTCTCCCAGAGAGGCATCGAGGTTAACCCTACTAAAGTAAAAGCTATCATGGATATGCCTCCACCTCGAAACCTGAAATAGTTAAGGAGCCTCCAAGGGAAGTTACAATCCATCCATCGGTTTATAGCCCAACTTGCGGATAAGTGTCAGTCATTCACCCACCTTCTCAAGAAATACACCACCTTCAAGTGAAATCAATAGTGTCAGTTGGGTTTTGATATGATCAAAGGATACTTGGCACACCCATCAATCTTGATGCCACCAATCCCTGGGAAGCCCCTCTTGCTATACATCTCTGCCACTTCAGTTGCATTGGGGGCATTATTGGCACAACATGATGAATCCTCCAGAGAATGAGAAATCTATTACTTTAGCCAAACATTGGTTGGTTATGAACTTAATTACTCACCAATGGAGAAGGCATGTCTCACTGTGGTCTTTAGTACATAAAAATTACGCCACTATATGCTCAGCCATCCTATAAAGTTGATATCAATAGTGGATCCCCTCAAGTACCTGTTATCCAAGACAACCCTAACTGGCCAAATGGCTAAATGGATCATGCTTCTCAGTGAGTTTGGTATAGAATATGTGGGCAGAAAAGCCATCAAAGGACAAGTAATAGACGATCAGTTGGAAAATGCTCCGTTAGTAGATGCCTACCCCATAGAAGTTGAATTCCCAGATGAAGGAGTCTTTGCAGTATCAGAAGCTACCGCATGGACACTATACTTTGATGGATCACACACTCATAATGGATTAGGGGTAGGAGTCTTGCTTTTCACCCCCCAAGGCGATTATATACCGAAATCGTTTAGACTGGATTTTCCCTGCACCAACAACATCTCTGAATATGAAGCCCTTCTCATAGGCCTCATAATTGCAGTCCAATGACACATCATTCATCTGCAAGTTTTTGGTTCTCCCAGTTGGTCATAAAATAGGTCAATGATGAGTTTCTCACAAAAGATGAAAATTTGTTGCCTTACAAACATATGGTGGATGACTTCAAAAAATATTTTACCTCCATCCAATTTGAGCAGATCCCGAGACTCCATAATAAGGTAGCAAATGCTATGGCTACCATTGGTTCTCTCCTCGACATGCCAAAAGATTGTAGAAATTGTCAGTTCCTAGTCGAGCAACTCCTAATCCCTGCTTACGATATCCCTGAGAGTGACATGGTGTGTGCTATTGTAGGTCTCGAATCCCCTTGGTACCATGAAATTTACACCTATATTCATGACAACACCCTCCTGACTGATCTCACGAGAAATCAACGTAAATCATTTATCCAACACACTGCCCGCTACACCATTATCGATGATACACTTTATCGACGTGGTTATGATGGAACTCTCCTCTGTTGTTTAGATGAAACTGAAGCCCACGCGACATTAACAGAAGTGCATAGCGGTATTTTTGGGGCCCATTCTAATGGTATGGCCCTAGCCAAACGGATTCTCAGAGCAAGATATTACTGGCCTACAATGGAACAGGATGCTTGTGAATATGTCAAAAAGTGTCTTCTGTGTCAACAACATGCAGATCCGATTCACGCTCCAACACAAGAGCTACAACCTATCACGACACCTTGGCCATTTTCACAATGGGGTCTCGACTTGATTGGCAAGATGTACCCTCCATGCTTTGATGGACACACCTTTATCATCACAGCCACTGAATACTTCACCAAGTGGGTGGAAGCCATACCACTCACTCAAATCATTGGTGTTCAGATCTCTAAGTTCATCATCTACCATATCCTCTGTAGGTATGGTATCCCCTCCGCCATCATCACCGACAATAGAAAGCCATTCATAATAAGTGTATGAAGTGCCTTTGTGACACATATCATATCCAACATCATTGGTCCACCCCCTATTACCCCCAGGGTAATGGACAAGCAAAAGCAACAAACAAAACATTGATCAAAATTATTAAGAAGATGGTCAATAGCACAAGTCGCGATTGGCACCTCCATATCCATCCTGCTCTTTGGGCCTACCGCACATCCATTCGCACCCCTACCGGTGCTATTCCATACTCTCTTGTCTATGGTGTCGAAGCCATCTTGCCAACTGAAGTTGAAATCCCTTCGCTCCAAATCTCCCTCAAGAATCTTATCACTGACGATGACACCCAAATGGCACGCTTGGCACAATTGGAATTGCTGGATGAAAAATGAGTCAAGGCTTATAACCATATGCAGGCCTATCAACACAGACTCAAAAGGAGCTACAATAAGAAAGTCTGCCCTCGCCAATTCAATGTTGGTGATTTGGTCCTTAAAGAGAATCAACGAAATCAACAAGATTGAGAGAAAAAGGGTAAGTTTGAAGCAAATTGGTTGAACCCTTATGTCATCACCACAAAGTATGGTTTTGGTGCCTACAGGCTCTCCACCCCTGAAGGCGAGCCCTTGGAGGAACCCATCAACATCATGCACCTAAAGAAGTTCTACACTTAAGTCAGCTGGGTTATCCTTCCTGGTAAAAGTCAAAAATACAAAAAAAACAAAAAACTCAAAAAATCCAAAAATAGTAAAGAGAAATAATTCTTCCTATGGTGAAAACCACCCTTGCGTGGTGCCTTGGATATGTACGATTGGTGAAAACCTGGCAACAACACCTCTCGTATAGCGCTTAATCATTATCTACCTCGCGTCCTGGTTACTTTATGGCTTATCTGCCAATTCCTTAATCCCCCTATCCTCCCATCCGCTTGCATCACCTCGTCGCTTGGTATATTCTAGTTGAGCATTGGATGACCGTCATCCGCTATCTAACACCTCGAGCTTGATATCCTAATCTGAGCTTCTTTCATCTCATTATTGTGGTTGTCTCCATCTAGGTTCACTCTTTGTGTTTGTCTCCATCTGGGTCTCATCATGGCCCCTTGTGAACTACGTTGCCCCTGCACTTGCACGTAGGCAAGGGTGATCATTTGATCTGCCCCTAGGGCTTTTCTTTATCTTCTCTTGTGGTCAATCCATTTGATCATTTTCCTCCATCATCTGTCTTCATTTTCCTCTTTCTGCTTTTATCATGTCTCCTCTTGAACTATGACGCCTCTGCACTTGCACGTAGGCAAGGCTAATCTTTGGATCGGCCCCTGAGGCATTTCGTCATTCATCATCTATCCTCATGGTCCACTTTTTGATCTCGTCCATCCTCGGTCTTTTGTCATGTATGAACTACGTTGCCCCTACGCTTGCACGTAGGCAAGGTTGATCTTTTGATCTGCCCCCGGGGCTTGTGTTTGTCTTGGTCATCCATCAGTTTCCATCAGTCCACTTTCTGCTCTTTTATCATGGTCTTTTCCTGAACTACGAGGGCTCTGCGCTTTCACGTAGGCAAGGTTGATCTTTGATCAACCCTCGAGCCCCTAGGTCTTTAGGTTGTGTCTTGTCCTCTTGTCGTCTTGTTGTCAAGTATGTCCCTATCATCGCTGATTCTTCACAAACAAGATCTTCTCGTATCAAGAAATCTGCCCAATGGAAATTATCCTACGTCATCTAGGTCACTTTAGCTTAGTATCCATCATCGGTCTTAACAAGATGCATCCCTCCTAACATACCACATCAACCCCCTCGATCCTTGGGATCTTATGGCAAAGGACGCTTGTAATTGATTATGATCTTTTAGTACTTTTAGATTTTGCTTATCATTTGAGCTCCCTATAATCACTAGTAAACATTGCCATGATCCTTCATACTATGGTGTGTTTTTCCTAGTTAACATAGGGACATCTCTTGACTGTTTTATTGTTGCTATCTTCTGGGATGCTCCACGTAGTACCCACCAGGATTCCTCTTGGATCCTGCGTTATGTGGGGGTATCCCTTTGTGCTTGTGGTTATCCCAATACCTGGCCCGACCAAATTCATCGCAACTTTGGGGTATTGGGATAGCCTTCTTCTTTGTTGTGTTTGTTTTATGCATTAGACATTAATCCATCTTGGTTTACATACCTTGACACCCGATGTCTTATGCCATAGCAAAAATCAATGCTCTAAAGGATGGAAAATTTCCTTCATGTTGCATTTCATCTCATTGCATACTCCCCCTTCATCCAATCTTGCTCCTACATCTATGACTCGTGATTTTGGTTGTGCAAACTCTCATTCCCTCTTACTAAATTTTCTTCTCAGGATCCTTACAGTTCTTGATAGGTACTGCGCTCCACACACCCTACACCTATCCGCTACCCATTGATATCTATGTCTACATCCATTCATTCATTTTATCCATTTATCCACATTGCATTAAGATCATTCATCCATACATTTATCCATTTACATACATTCATTTATTCACATTGCATTAAGATCGTTCATCCATACATTTATCCATTTACATAAACTCATTTATCCATTTGCATTCATTCATTAGATTCATTTATCTATTTACATACATTCATTTATTCACATTGCATTAAGTTCATTCATCCATACATTTGTCTATTTACATTCATTCATTTATCCATTTACATTCATTCATCCATTTTCATCAATTCATTTAGGTTCATTCAATTCATTATGATCATTTATCCATACATTTCCATATATTTTCATATCCACCTATGCATCATTATTAGGCCCATATTACTTACATCATATATACAATTGCATTACCATTCATACATCATTAACATCATCCATAATCACATCATCCACACATGCATAAATAAATCATTAACATCATAACACAACATCCATATCAACACAAAAACATCATATACATATGCATAACATACATCATCTATCATAAGAACATCAATATAACACCATATGCATAACATAAATCATCCATCACAAAAATGTGCGGCATAATATCAATGGGAACCATCACATATCATCATCAAAATAATACAATGTCCATATCCAAAATATAGTCACCACATAATCACCTACATATCATCCTCAAATAAGAAGCATAAAATATGTGTTGCACCTCCATTCAGTACCTGTCACAACACTTGTATCTTGTCACCTGTCCTCTGCCTGCCCTAAACTACCCACACCTAATCTCTGAGGAGACTTAGGTACTGGTCCCTTGTGTGTTAGAGTCCCTTGTGACTCCCGAGCAGGAGTTCCAAATCAAGAGGGAGTCGGCTAGAAATCACTATACCCCTTGGTCTGTGTCCCTAGAGAATGGGACGGTGCCAACATTTGTGGTATCTGCCTAACATACTGCGTTGTACGCTGCACTGGATCTGGCACTACCTGCTTATATGCACCTCTCCAGTACACTACCTCATGCATGTACTCATCTCTTTGCCCAACTTGGAACTGAGCGACATTCCGCTCATACCTCTATCTATCCCGCTCTCTGCTAATGGCTCGCCGCTCTTGCTCCCATGCCTCCTATGCCGCTGTTAGTAGTTGTACCTGCTCTACGGACCTCTCCCTCTTTGCCCGCATAGTCTCTAGCTCTATCCCATCACCCTGCACTCTCTGTGACTGCCTCTCAGCAATGTCCCTCTCAGCCATCTCAGCCTACGCCACTGCTGCATCTCTCTAGAACTACAGGATTTGGACCTGTCTCAGTACACTGTTCCTTTCCCCCTATAGTGCCTACATTTGTACCTATAAACTCTCTCTCTCCCATTGCACTATCTCTAACCTAGCCTCAATGGCCTCGGCCCTCACTCTCATCTCCTCTAAAGATTCCTTTGCTGTAGATACCCTCTCTTGCAGTGCTGTCCTCTCCTCCAGAAGTCCTGCCACCTTAACTCTCAGTGCCTCAATCTCCCTCTCAGCCCATTGAGAACACTCCGTTGAAACATGATCTCCTCCCACTACTAGCTCTGGCTGACCTTGCATCTGAGCTACTATCATCACTGCCTCTAACCTGTCTCAGTCCCATGTCACTTGAGCCAACTCCCCCCGTACTCTCTCCATCCCTACTCGTATCTCATCCCTCTCTCTCTTAGCCACCTGTACATCTGTCGTCAGATGACCCACCGCACAATCAAACTCTATCATCTCTGACTCCTTCACCCTCTGCACCTCTACCTCTGCTCTCCTCAACTCCTCCTCTAACACCCATACCCTCACTTGGGCCCCTCTCAGTAACATCATTGGATCATCAACTGTAGCCACTGGTACTATTGCTAGAGGATCCACCACCTGTACATCTAGGTCCATCACCTCCCCCTTTCTCTCCTCCTGCACCTAATCAACCCGGCTCGTGAATTGGATCCTCCGCAACTATCCTCTCCTCCCCACCCTCATCAGTCTCCTCGGCTCCCCTCCAAGCTGCCTCTCCCCCTCTAGCTCCTGCTCCACTGGCTGGACCCTCCTCTATCGACTACTCTCGGGCATCTCCCTGGGACATCCTCTGAAATCTGTCACCCTCTCTACTCCCTCCTGAGGATCTATGACCCTTGCCTCCTCCTATGGATCTAGGGCTCTTACCTCCTCTTGCTCGGCTCTCACCTGCACCCACCTCCACCATACTCTACTACCAATCCCTGTCTGAGCAACCCTCCCCTCCACCACCCGAAGCATCTCCACCTCTGGCTAGCTCCCCAATCTCACCACCTCTATCTCCTTCCCCCCACCACCTACCCCCCACCTCTATCTCCTCCCCCCCATCACCTACCCCTCCTACCTCCATCTCCTCTCCCGCATCTCTCCTCGCCCTCCTCGCCCTCCTCGGAGGTCGCCTCCTCCTGACCCTCCCCCTTTCACTGGCTAATCTATCACCTCACCCTCATCTGACCCACCACTCTAATGACCAAAATCCTCCTCTCCATCCTCCTCCTATCCCCCTTGCTCTTGCTCATCCTCTGGTCCCCACTCCACAACTCCCACAGTAGGCACCTTTAGTGTAACCCTCTCCCATCGATGGTTACGAAACCATTGATTATACCAATCTGTCACTCTGACATCCTCTGGACCCTCCCCCCTCCCTGGATAGGGAATCCCACTTGCCATCACCCATGCCTCCCTCGCTCCCCTCGTTGACAACCTCGCTCCCCATGGTACCTCTCTACTAAGTTGACAAAATATAGTTGGTGCTCCTGGAATATCCTACATGAGTCCAAACTACCGCATCACTCTGTTTGGATGATGCATCTCCACTATGTGTCCCTAACTCCCAATCAGGAAACATCTGCATCAAAAGAATCCCCAATGTCTCTCCTCTTTGGTCCTCCATCCTCTAAATCGCTGATACATGTATGGCCGCCATACAATGTTCTCCTCCCGTAAATCATCAAACGCTCTCCTCCACTGATCCATCTCTCCCTGCATCTCATAGCGTAAGATGCATCCCCTAGCTGCCTCGAACTCCCAAGCCACTGGCTCTCTGTCATCCAACTCTCCTCTCCTAACCACTGTGGGTCTCGTCACCGTGATATGCTCCCACCCCCACACTTGTAATAGCGTCCTATGCGTCATGCTCCACATCCCCCGATAAAAAATCACGTGCATATCTCGGTATAACTGGTCCAATACACATGACCCCCAAGAAAACTGTCCCTCCCACCACTCGACAATATGTCAAATCACCTCCATGTACCGTAGGCTACAAAATCGCCTACTCCGGTCCGGCAGTAGTATCCCACTGATTAGACAACACAAAAATAGTGGTAATGCTGGCACCCCCAAGGCCAAGCATCTATCTATGTCTATCTGCCCCCTCTGTATCAGCAAGTCATCTCACCCAAATAGCACCAGGTAGTCTTATCTAACTGTACTCCTCTTGACACCTCCTCACTCACTAACCGACCTGCTATCGGTAACCTCAAAATCCGCCACACATTCTCTAAAGTCATCGTCATCTCCCCTATTGACAGATGAAAAGTCGACGTAGCCAAGCTCTATCTCTCTATCAGGGCCGTCAGCATTGCCCGATGCACTCTCATATCTGGAAACTATACTAAGTACAGTAACCCCGCTTGCCCCAGTGCTGCGTGGTCTGCCCCACTCATCACCTCAATCATCACTGCCAGTGCCTCTAGCCTCTACTCGTGGGTCTGTAATCGACCAAAATTCTCCAAGCATACCATCCACCTTGTCAAATTCTTCATCAATTTCTCTTCTTGATCCCGCGACTTTCTTTTTTCATTTTTTCTCTTTTTCTCTCTCTTCTTCTCTCTTTTTCTCTCTTTCCCTCCCTCCTCCCTCCTCCCTTCCCCCTCTCGGCCATACGTCGGATCCACCCTTGGCTGGGACGGACCCGCCCCTGCAGTGGGGCAGACCTGTGCTTGGTCGGGGTGGACCCGCCCTTGGCTGGGGCAGACCTGCCCCTACAGCAGGGCAGACCCACCCTTGGCCGGGGTGGACTCGACCCTGCAGCAGGGCGAACCCGTCCACCCTCAGGGCGGACCCGCCTCGAGCCACGGCGGATCCGTTCGATGGAGGACGTATTCGCCCTCCTGTGGGAAATCTCTTTTTCAAAAACCTTGTCTTTTTCAATACTTTTTAAAAAAAAATTTCAACTACCTATTTTTTTATTCTGACCCGCCCACAAAACCCATATTTTACATTTTTAATAAAACATTTCAAATGTGTTAAAATTGCGCAAATAATGCATGAAGTGTTTTCTCGCCTACCTGGTGGGACCCACCCTACTGACTGTAGGACCATCGAACCTCATCTATCCGGTGGACGATCTTGGTGTCATTATCCTGCGACATTTTCACTCCTCGTCTGCTTGCTCTCTGCTCCTCTTCTCTCAACTACTATAGTGCAAATGAGGTGAGGTAATTTTTCAAATTACCTTATATTCACTTTTCCCCTCTTTTAAGAGGTATTTTTTACCTCTTATTTACCTTTTTTTCCTTCGATTAATCCCTTCCCTTCTCGGGGCCACCATTTGCACCCCATTTGTCCGATTGAATTCGTTCAAAAGGAAAACTTGCCTAAATTTTCACCCTCTTTCCAACCATACCATCCATTTCTTCCTATCGAGAAGTCATCCAGGACCCCTCTTTTTCCCTTGTCATCCTCTCGAGGGGGCATACCCTTCACATTTATCTATTTTCTCGGCCATAGTCAACCCCTTCTAGGATTGGGGCATATTCATCCATTCCTCTGCTAATTTGGATAGCTCATGTCCTCCTCCCCACGCTGGGACATCATCTTCCAGTTACTTCCTCTATAGAGTCATCTGCACTTTCTTTTCTTCGAAGCACGATTATTCTAACGGTACTTCGAATAGGGGAAAAATGTAGACATCCAAATTTGATCACTTCCATATGATCAAAATCGTCTATTATAGTCATCTATTTCATTAATAGTGATTAAATAATTTATTTAATCATTATTTCATTTTCTGCCTAAGGTTCCTAAAGTATGTAATTAAATAAATTAAATACTTTACCTTACACCTTTTCTTCCCTAAATTAAATAAATATGACAAATTATTTAATTTAGTCATTTAACCTATTTGGATTAAAACCAATTTTTAATTCCTCTTTTTCTCTCTCCTCGTCACATTCTCCATAACCCCCTTTTAATCTAGATTAAATTAATTAATTTGTGATTAGGATGTGCACTACTTAATCAAGATTAAGTGTCACATCCTCCATAATCTCCCACTTGTCTCTAATCTCTCATTAATTATCTTAGGCCTATGTTTGCACAACCTTAATCAAAGTCATTAGCCACATTTGGCTTACCTTTTTTGGTCAACCTTTCCACTTACCTTTTTTAGCCTGGACTCTCTTTCCCATGTGAATTTTTAATTCACATTTATTTGCCCAAGGCTCCTCTCTTCCCCATGTGAATTTTTAATTCACTTTTGTCTTTCCAAAGTCTCCCCCGTCCCCATGCAAAGTTCTAGAAGGCTTGACTTATCACTTTACATGTGCCAAGGACTTCTAGAACCTTGGACTTGTCACATCACCCACATGTGACAAATCTCCAGCTTTTTGGAGACTCTCTTTTATCCAATAAACTCTCCAATGAATGTGATTTTTTATTTCACATTTATTTCTCCAACCACTTCCCCTTTTCCCATGGAGATTTTTGAGGAATTCTAAAATTCCTCAAATGTCTCTTTCCTTCCCATTTGGGGACAAGAAGTTCCTTTTTGAGGAAATCTTTTCATCCCCCAAGGTACCTACAAGGTACTTGTCCTTCATCCACCTCATGTACTTCTCCTCCACCTCATGTACTTCTCTTCCACCTCATTTCCACATAATTCCACCCTAAGACATCTCACATTCCACATGTCAAGATGTGAGGGCTTTTGAGTCCTCAACTCACCTTAGCCCTTCATCTTGATCTTGTTGGATCAATTTCAACCGTTGAATTCTTTAGATAATTCCAATTATCCTATAAATACCCCCTCATTTCTCCCATTTTGGGGATCGAGTCTTTTGCTACCAAACTCTTGCCAAATTGTCATTTGCAGCATTTTAGCTTTGTCCATAGCATTTCTTATCAATCCATTGCCGTCCAAGGAGCACACAAGCTATTAAAAGATCAAGGGCCAACCAAGGAAGGAGACATTTGAAGGTATAATCAACAATCAATTTGTTTTATCTTTCTTTCATACTCATATTTTCTTAGGCTAATCATTGAGGTGCCCTTTTCTTATGTTATTTCCTCTTATTGCATCATTTTAGCATCTCACATTAGGACTTGACATTTTAATAGGATCACACATACATACTACCACAAGTTGAAAAATCAATAGAAAATACTATCGGTTTTCAAAGTGACTCAATAGATGAGCTACACAACTCACCTCTTGAGGTCACTTAGGTATAATTTCTTATCCAACTTCATGTACACACACCACACATGTGACATAATCAACAATATTTTTCAAGAACACTCCATGATGCAATAGGGACTTGTAGCATAATGAGTAAAAGTTTCCAAATTTCAAATTGAGACATGTTATTGAAGGTACTCACAATAATCACCTGTCAAAAAATTCAAATTTTTTTGCCAACTTAATTGCATATCATCCACATTCATTCCAGTTTTTCTACACATGCAACCACAAACCTATCATATCAATACATGTAGCTTAACCACTCCATTTCACGTTGCCTATCTAAATTTTCATGCATTTGAACAATCACTTCATCTTCCATGAACCGTACATTTCATGGCTTTTAATTCACACTTGCCAACCTATCATTTCTTCCATTACCCATGATAAAATACCCAACGTCAAATCAAAATCAAGTTGTAGACACTCTTACATAAGCTTTACATGTGTAGAGTTAAGTTCATCTAAAGTGACATGTACACATAATTTTTTTCCATAATTATCATAGATTTCCAATGATTTCAATGTGTCATTGCATCTGATTTTACATGATTAACATTCATTAATCTTATTTCCATAATCAATAATCATTCCCTTCACCTAGTAAGTACATGAAAGTGAGGTCACTTCAAGATTTTAGTTGGGGGGGGGAGATAGTATATTATTTCAGGGTTTTCAAAAATTGGCCACCAAAAGAAACAAACACATAATTCCTTTTTTCCCTTTCTACAACCTTCTTGTCATCTATTCCCTGATTCCAAGCCAATTTCTAAACAAATTCAACCTGAAACAACTAAAATAGATTGAGAAGACATACCAGTTGAAGTTGTGGTTGAAGAAGTGCATGCAAATATAGCAGACATAAAGGGTTGGTGGGTTGGTAAATTTGAATTGTGAGCTGAAATTTACAGAGTTTGAGCAGAGAAGAGTAACTTTATCCCATCATGGGATGTGATATCATCAGAAGGGAACCATATGCACACCAGCGGATATTGGAGGATAGATTAGTCTTGCCCATTTTCACAAGAGCAAGGTGGTTAGATTACTTCCTAAAGTTAACTGAATACAATGAAGATATGAGAAGGAATTTTTTAGCAACACTCCAACATGATGAAGCCACTAGCAGAGGATTGAGGGTGGATGCTTTAGAGGCTGCAATTGTAAAGGTATTTGGTCCACCAATAAATGGAGTTGAATTCCCTATCAGAGAAAATGTAGTAGCTGTCAAAGATGAATTCAGGGAGCATGGAGAAAATCTTGACTCGTCATCACAAGGCACCAAGAGGTTGTCACTTCCATGGGTATGGGCTTCTTGTGCTTCTTACATTGTTAAATATATCACTTGTGATGGTAGGAAATCCCTTCTATATAATGTACATTTTAAGCTTTTGAGTCACCTCCATTACAACAGATTGGTTAATGTACCTAATTTCCTCTATAATTTGTTAAAGAGAATGAGGTCTGAGTATCAAAGGAAAATAAATGATTTAGCTTTGTCATATTACCGTTTGGTTACCCTGTTAGTAAAGAGAACCTTAGGGTTCAACCCACATGTTTCCTAGGAGAGATTTTTGATCCGTGAACACATTAACATTAATCTTGAGGAACTAGCAGTCCCAAAAAACCTAGAGTCACTTGCTGCATCTTTAAGGGAAATGCCCCCTATTTCACCTACTGCTTCACCTACCTGCAGTAGGGGAGAACCAGAGGAGAAAAGTGTGCAAAGATAACCACACACAACATCTGATCAACTTGCAACAAAAGAGGCTCATAAAATCCCAACTTCTTCTAACACACTAAAAACTAGAAAAAAGGAAGGTGGTTCTTCTTGTACACCTTCAAAGGTGTAGAAAAAGAAGTCCACCCAACCAAGGCATTCAAAACACTTGGAAAGGAAAGGTGTCATGAAGGGTAGTGTTAAGAAGCAAGAAGAAGAATACATTATGATAGTAGGGATTGATTCAGAATTAAAGGATAATGTTTATAAAATTGTGCATGTTCCTGCAAAAAGAAATGGTACATATCCACCACCTCTGAATCAAATTCAAAGGTCATTTTTGTTGCAAACAAAACTAGGAAAAGAACCCCAACTATCCCTAATAGTGAGGGTTATGAGTACACTGGGGATGGTGATGAACAATTTTTAGAGAAGGATGAGGATTTTTTTTAGAGGAAAGAAATGTAAGGACAGAATTACAAGAAGCACTGGAAATAATTAAACAATTAGAAGAACTGGTAAAAACTTATGAACAAAGGGACAAGGAAAGAGAATTGAAGATTCAAGAGTTGGAGGAGAAATTGCATACTTATGGGCATGGGTCCAAATTAGACTTGTGTGCACAACTTTCAATGGTAAAAGTAGGAAGCAAAGAGCTTGCAACTGAGAATAGAAGACCCCTTACTGTAAAAAATTCCAACCTATCATATAACCATGTCACTAGGTTACCAACTACAAAAATTTACTCAAGAATTCTCTCAGTAGAAGGAGAATTGGTTCAGAAAGAAAAAGAAACAATGGTTTTAGAGCACACCAGAGTTCTGGAGAGTAAAGACATTGAGTTGAAAAAGTTAATAGTCAAGCTTGAAGAAGTAAAAGACAAGACTTCTTAGATTGTTAGGTGTAGACCTCCTGCTAGGACATGTACTTTATTCTTACAGGAAAAATGCTTGAGTTATCAGTTTAATAGATTGATCAGTAATTTGGTAGTTGGAATGAGTAGGAAATTTGATTTTCTCAATATTTTTGATGACGCCACACTTGATGAACAAGACCAATTATGTAAATTTTATTTACATAATAATGTTGTGCCAGATGATACAAATTGGAATTCATTAATGTTTATAGGTGACTACAGATTAGGGCATTAGCATCATAGTTTAGGAATGTAAGACAAAGGGGATAGATTATGCAATAATATGTTGAAAAGGAGAAGTCAATTGCCTTCCAATTAGAAAGGAATCCAAAAAACCCCATGTGATCATAGAGGAATGGACAACACTCCTACAGTACAAAGGTGTGGGCAAAAAAATCATAAATTTGAGGATTAGGGACTATGATAGAATATAGAGACTGACTGTAGGACTCATCCATCATTGTTATTCATTTGTGTAAGAAAGGTGGGACAACTTACCCCTCGAGTTGTAGAGAAAAGAGCCCCACTCTATTTATAATTTTGTATGCATGCTTGAGAGAATAAATAGGTACATGGATATTTCCAAGGAGAAAACACTTAAATGGGTACCACTCACTTTCCAACCACCAATGCTTCTCTACCCAGTGCCACATTGGATAGGGGAAAATAATGAGGAATGAGAGGAAGCTGAGGATACCATGATGGAAAAACTTGTATGCTATGGAGGATTTTATTTGAAATAGACCAGTGGAGTGTTGATACTATTACAAATCTTAAGGAGATCACTTTGCATTACAACCTCCAGCCCTAGTCGATTTGCTTGAGGACAAGCAAATGGGTAGTCAGGGGGAATGATGAGTCTAGTTATTAGTTATTTTTTTGATGTCTTTATGCATACTCATAGACATTTTTCAGACACTTATCTCATAAATATTTCTAAACTTAACTATCTTTTATGCTCATTATACAAACCTGAACTTGATTTGAAGTATATGGAAATCTGGTTAGAATGTGATAGTTATTGTATAATTTGTGTGTGGATGTATGAATTGCAATGAATATTTGTGCTTAAGCTATGGTTATTAGTATTGTGTATTCATTCTATGAACTAAATCTTTGCAACTAAGGAGCTAGAGGAGGTAGACTATAGCCAACAACAACTAGGAGGCGCAACTCGTAGCCAAAGGAGTTTCTGGGCAGTGATGCAGAAGAGGTTCTAGAATAAGCTAAGTGTAGAAAATGTAGAAATGGAGGATCTTACTGAAGATGACTATGCATCATTATGAAATTTAATAAAGATTTTGAAGGAGAAGAACTCTATTACAATTAGGAGTCCAGTGTGACTATTTCAACAGTCCACATTCTAATTCTTGTTGCAGCAGAGTCATAGTTCTATTTGGACTCTTCTTCCTTTTTGGGTTATGGTTTAGTTAATTAGAATTTATCATACCCTACTATGTAGGGAGTGGTAATTTATAGTTTCAATAAACTCTCTCATGCCTATATGTTTGGTTTAGTGGTTGAGACATAAGTTAAGTTGGTTAATTATCCAGTAGCAGATATAGAAAAAGATACTTTCAGTTTTAGTTCTTTTTTTATATAGACAATGTTCATGATCTTATGGATTAGATATTTCAGTAGAATCTTAGATTGTGATATTCTGAGTTATGCAATAAATGGTTGCTCATTATCGTCATGATTATGTTAACCTAAGGAGTTAGATTTGGGTTGAATCTGTGGAGTCAGTCACTTGAGCAAGGGCCACACAAGGTAACTATTCCCCACCTTATCTTTATATGTTTATTACTGTTAAAGTAGTTACTTCATAAATGCATGTTGTCTAAATTGGATTCTTTATGTTATGAATGAATCCATGAACAAAGATTGTTTTATATGCATGCTTTAGTTTGCTTTAGTTTGTTGTAATCTAGAGTGTAGATTTAATTAAAAATGTTGGTTAATTTTAGGATTCGTTTCTTGATAGTGAACTAGTCATAATCTTCCACTGTAGGTACCCATAGAAATAGTGCCATCATTACTTCTTTTACTGTTATGCATTTTTTTGATTTCTCAGCAAGTTTAAACACCTATGCTAGGATGATTTAGGTAGTCTTGAGTCTTTGGAAGCACATATAGTGCCAACAACATCACAAGCCTATGAATAGATCTGGATGATGATTTAATGAAGGTTTTTCCAAGGGTTTAGTGGACTGTTCAGTCACGTTTTCCTTTGAATTATGTGTCTTACACCAAGTCTATCGAACATTAGTAGGGACTCTACACTAGTCATGATCAACATCATTGACTATATTTTTGAGGATTTTTAAGAAGTTTTACTAGAAGCCTTTATTTGGCCATTACTTGTGGGCAATATGGGGTGAACCAATGATGTTGGATGTGGAATCACTCACAAATAGTGTAGACTTTATATTTTCAAAATTATTTTCCATTATCCATAATGATGGAAAAAGGGATACAATAGTGAGATAATGTAGTGAAGGATGAATTTAGATATCTATCATCTAGTGGTATAGTTAAGGGGAATGGATTCAACCTAGTTGGTGAAGTATTTAGTAGTTGTTATTATGAATTTATGGTCATTGGAGGAATATGGTTGGATCTTACCAATGAGATTGAGGCCTTGTTATGAAAAGGTGCAAGAATTGGTGAAGGGTTATAACACTTGTGATTGTGCATGATGAAAGGGAAATGATGAAATCGTAAATCCTTCCAAGAACTAGTATGCACCTTCAGTATCTTATGCTTCTTTAAATAAATCATATTTTAATCATCTTGATACAAGAACATACTACTATGCATTAAAGCAAAAAAAAACATAGTTTAATTTCCCATGCATTAACCCTTAGAGGAAAGTTGATGTAGTTTCATATCTGAGAAAATTTCAGCAGCATAACGAAATGTAAAATAACATTTCAAGAATGAGAAACACAAAGAATAGAATAAAGATAGAAAAAAGAGAAGAAAACATGATATACATGGGGAAAACCCTTTCAGGTAAAAAACCCCACACTCCAAAGTATTGAACCAATGTATTAATATGCAACAATATTGTTACAACACACTTGCAGGCTCACAACCTTAACATGGAGACTAAATCTTTCTCTTCTAGAGGAAATATGACAACACTTTGACACCTGCAATATTCAACATACAAAACCCACTCCAAGACATCCAATATATAGAGAATACAAGCATGAAGGTAGCTTCTAGAACAAGCTACAAGAGATGGGCGTCTAAATCCATGTGACACATTTTTCAAACACATATTTGAATCTTGTGACACTTGTCACATGATTCCTAACCCCCTTACATGCCTCCATACTTGGGTGCCCCAAATTTTCCCCAAATAGGTATTGACAGATGCCTTACAATGTCATATAATCTGTCATATATGACAACTCTTACAACTGTAAGAGAATCTGTCATAACTGACTAAATATAGAAGATGCCTCTTACATTCTCTTACAGCCTGCCATAGGTCAAAGTTGGGCACCTAGATTCCTCATGCGAAGATTCCTTCCAACACTTGTCCAACTTGTCATAGAATCTAGCTCTTACACGTCATAAAATCGTCATAGGAATTTGTCATAAGAATCTATCATACTTTGCCATAGAATCCCTCAAAGATGCCAGCACATGTTAAAGAATTTCTTCCCAAAGTGGGATTCCTACATTGGCATGTGGGAACCACAACATCCATGTCACATCCCATGTCACCTCCCAATATGCTGACAACTCACCATGCCAAGTCATATTAGATGACAAATTAATATGAGCAAGAAATTACAACATATGCATTAATAAATTAATATTTTAATGTTAGGAAATTGCAAAGGTTGAGACACCTTAATTCCCAACACATCATGTTAGGATAGGCGACATTATAATTGCTATCCTAAGTTGATTTATGTGTCTCCACATTCTTTAGAAAGTGTTTTAGGGGACATGAGGGACAAAATATTTATTATTTATTTTCCTATGACAAATTGTAATTGCATTCAAAGAGGTGGAACCTTTATGCTGGTGGTTACAATGTATTTTGGGAGAATATTCCTCTTGGGCATCCAATTGTGAGCGGGGATCACTTTGGTGTGGATTTTCTTGCATGGTTGGGCGCCCGGGTTTGCATGTTTGTGCATGCTCTTGCATGCAATTGTCAAAGCCATAAGTGAGTTATGGAGCACTCAAGTTTGACCAATTCTGTTTGGATATGGGTTAGGTATCCATGTGAAGGTCATGTGATAAATTAATATTGTGTTCCATGTTTATAGGCACTAAGGGGGGTGTGGGTTTTTCCAGGTGGTTTTTGCTTGTTGCTTTGGGATATCATTTATGGTATTCTCTCCCACAAAGTTCTATATATTGGAGCCTTGAGATGGTGGTTTGTAAGATTTTTTCATAGGTTGTCAGAGCAACAAAATGCCGCTGGATTACATAGAGGATTGCTGCATTGATGTACTTCCTTGAAGATTAATACAAATGTTGGATCTCTTTGGATGTGGAGATTTTTCCCGTAAGGGTTTCTCCACGTATATCTTGTGTCACTTATTTTGATGACTTGTGGCATTGCATATTTTTCTTTCATTGTTGTAGTTGTCAATCACTTAATATTTCTATGGTAATATTAAATATACAATTTCAGTTTTGCAACCACTTCATTAAGTTCTATTGCTGCAAGTTTTCACCTTGATTTTCCAACATTTGGTATTAGAGCTGACAGTTCTATTAAGAGAGAGATGCCTTTATTTTGAGTTTTGAAGGTTTTTTGGTTGAATTGGAGCTTGTGCATTGTGGATTTTGTAGATTTATGAAGAATATTTCAAACCATGGCTTCTACCTCTCGTCTAGATATTGAGAAGTTAAATTGTACTAGCTACACGATGTGGAAGTTGAATATGGAGGATCTCCTTGAAGCAAGAGATCAGTGGTTGGCAGTTTCAAGTGAAAAGAAACCATAAAATGTCTGATCAAGATTGGAACAAAATGGACAAGAAGGCATGAGGAACCATTCAGTTGTGTCTTGCAAATTTTTTCCTCCTAAATATTTTAGAGGAATCTACCACATTCAAGTTGTGGAGGAGGATAGGTGAAATCTATCAAACTCAAATTCTAACTAATAAGTTGTATCTCAAAAGATGTTATATTCTTTGAAAATGAAGTATCATAAATACATCAAGAATGTAAAAATTAATGGAATTAGTTAAAATTAGTCAAGGGACTAGAATATATTCTACTTTGTGGTGGAATTTCTACTTTGTGTAGACATCAAACATGAGATTGATCTCATAAACCCAACATTTAATTGTGCCTTGTATACATACCCCACTTTCCCTTAGTAAAGCAAGGAAACCCTTCTTTATAACTTATATTTTAATCTTATCAACATTTATGATTTTCTCTACTCTATTAACATTTGTAAAAAAATCAACCTTTCAAAAGGGTGACATTTTTATTTTGAACCTTTACTAGTGTTTTAATGATTTTGCAAATCTATGAACCTAATGATATTAAAATTGAGCTCAAAAAAAAATTTATTAACACTTTAGGAAGTTTTGAAACACTTGGAAGGAGTGACAAGTGTAAGAGAAACTATTTATTGGGAAGTTAGAAATTTTGGGTATTAGACAAAACATCGGCAAGGTTCTTGTCAGGGTTTCAAGGAGTTTGACAACTTAATAAGGTTAGAGGAAGCTAAAATGGACAAAAAGAGAGGAAAGGCTTATAATTTTTGTGAGATTTGAATGTTTTCTCCTTTTTTTTTTAATTTTGGTCAAGTTTTTATTTTTTCCTTGTTCCCTACTTTGCTTTTGAGTCTTTTGTGTCTTGTTAGCTTTTTAGTACTTTTTATTTTTCATGACAGTAGATGAATCTTTGAAACCTTGACATTTATTAGAGCTAGTGTTTTTAGGGGCTCAATGCATCACCTTTGTCAAAATTTTAAAGTTTCCTCTATAGACTACCAGTCTTACACAATTTATTGTTACACATAATCTCCAAACTTTAATGGTTGGCAAGGGATTTGACCTAATCCTAATCTACCCTTAACTCTACATTTATGGATTTTATCTTGATATATGTATGTTTATTTTTTTGTCCATTTAAATTTCATTTTGATCATTTTTTTTTTTTTCTATTGATTTTGGAGCTTTGGTGATTTCTTTCTTTGTCATGAAAAATCTATATTTTTCATGTTGTGAGGGGCTATTGGACTATGTGTGTGTGTTTTCTACATGTGTTTACCAAGTACATTCTTCATGATTTATTAATTCTCTTTGTAAGTAGCTCAATAAGGTTTCATACTCTAGTTATTTAATGGAATTTTTGTATATGTTTTCTTTATTTGTTCATTCTTTGTACATTTTGGTTGGTGGTTAGGGTATTTGGTTTCACTATTTGGTGGATTTTGAATATTTTGGTCATTTTATTTTAATTTTCATTATTTTGACTTTCTTTTGTGTTTTTCGTATGCCCTAGATATCCTTTTTCCTTTTCCTCTATCAAATCCAGTTTTGGGTCTTGTCAAATTTTAAGGATGTTTTTTACTTGGTGACATCATGCTCCCACAAACACTCATTTTTGGTGTCATGATTGTAGAGTTTGTTTTTCCACCTTTCTTTAGGGATGATTTCTTTGCAACCCTTGATACAATTCCTATACTTATATTTTTTAGATCCCTTTAATTCATAGTTTTTATCACCCCTTTATTTGAATGCCATTTGGTACGAATTCTTTAGTATTCTTCATCCCGAATTCCTAATCTTTTTCAAATATTTCTTTTGAAATCAACAATATGTGAATCTTTAGATGATTCTTTTAGTATGGGTTATGAATTTTCTTCAATCCTTGACCTTGATTCCTTAATCATTTTCTCTTTGGCTCATGGTTTCAGTTTTACTTTTGTTAGGTTCCTTTTGGGATGAGTTATAAAGTATTCATAATTCTTGAACCCTCAAGTTTTACATAGTATTACTTTTTTATTTTTTGATGTCAATCATATCCTTATTTAAATTCCTTAGATGTAAGAGTTGTTGAAAAACCTAGAGACTGAGAGGGGGGTTAATCAATTTTCTCAAAAAACCCTTTAAAACTTAGAAAATCCTTCAACATAATACAACCTTCTTTAACAAATCAAAACCTTTAAACAAAAAAACTTGAACAAACCTTAGGAGTGAATGATATATCAATTCTACTTCTAAAAAAATCATCAGCAAAGAAAGATGAAGCAAAGAACACACATGCATAGGAGAACACTTGATTTACATGAAAAACCCAATAAGGGGAAAACACAGTGAGAGTTAACTCACAATATAAAGGCTCACTGCTAAGAAGGACTTGCAAACCAAAGATCACTACCTCAACAAAAGATACAAATGACTTGTTGAATTGAAGTAATCACAACTTCAAGAGCAAGATACAAGGACCTAATGAGCTTCACTATCTCAGAGAAGGATACAAATACTTTTAGATAAAGATTACAATATTTGTCAACATGACACTCTGTTGACTGAGGCATTGTAGAAAATCTAATCTTTCCTCTTCACAATGTAACACTTGTTGGATGAAGTTTGTCATTGATGTCAAAGGTTACTAATGTGAGAGGTTATTCATTTGAAGGCAATAGTGAAATTAAGGAAAAATTGTTTGATACTTTCTCATGTCTCATTCCATGGTATTTGTTGCACTAGTTTGTCATTGTTGGTGTATGTGGATCATTTGATGTTTTTTGATCATCTCATGATGCTTGATGCAAAGGTGATGTTTCTCACTCATGATGTGCTCATGATTTCTCATTCATGAAAAATGATATTTTCATGTTCTCAATCCATTCAAAAGGTGTTTTTCCATTCATTTCATGTCGATTGATGCATACAAAGAGTTGTTCCAAGACAAGATACGACAGAGTGTCATGACAAAGGGTTTGGTGATAAATGGTGTCGATGTATTCAAAGGTTCATTTCATTGTGCATGATATGTCATAGGTATTTCTTCACTCAATCAAATGTATTGAATTATTTGTCATTTATTCCATTGTTGATACTCATTACACATTCATCTCAATGATTTTACTTCATCTCATGGTGGTACTGTGTTGATACTGATCTCATGGATTAATGTCAATAGAAGGCTTCTTGTGGTTTATGTCAGAATGTAATTTTTGTTCATTCAGGTGGCCTGTGTTCAAGACATAATATCTTGAATCTATGGTATTATCTAAGTTTCAAAGGTCATAAGACAAGCATATGATTTAATTAGGGTTATCTTCATGGTTTGTAACTTAGTTCTTAAACCCTAAATGAAGTTCAAGTTACAATAAGATAAAAGGGTTTACTTTATGATTTATTTTCTCGGTGAATTGGTGCCACCTGTCACCAATGACTTAAGTAATCCTTTAAGGGTTTAAAACCATTGATTAACCAACCTTTTCTGTTAGTCTTAACCGACCATGCACGTTAAAGGTTTATGTTTGACCGTTCCAAGAAAAATCAATGGATGTTATTTAATTACCACTCTGGCAGGAGAGAGAGATCAAAGGTTCTAATTTAAACCTTGTTAATAGTTACTTCTCAAGGTGTTAATTTGATTATTGTTCACATGATTGTGTGATTTATTGAATATGAACAACTCAAGGGTTTTTCTTGAGTGCGCCAAAACTGAAATATGGCATTCTAGTTTGAAATTGAATTCTAATGGTTGGGTGTGAGTACATTAAGTTTTGGTTTTAGTGCAGAGGCCCATGATTTTGGGAATTGAATTGAAAGACTTGACCAGTGTAGTAAGGAATATGGAAATGATAGTGTGACTAACAGTTCTCTATGATTGTTTTCATACAATATGTATTCTTTGCACAATCTAGAGTGATCTGTACACAATGTTGATGATTTCCAGGTTTCTATGTATATTCTAGCTGAGGATTGTGCTTTATATGAAGGTGACTGAGGGTTAAACAAATGAAAAGAAAATGTTTGCATTTGAAAAGTAAATGCTCATATGAACATGGGTGTGTAAGTGTCATTCATTGTGTTCTCTATCTATGTAGCAATGTATTGTTCTTTTCACTAGTTAAAGTAATTAGAATGAGATCACAAATGACTGAGTTAGAGTCTTAATGGTCAAGGTGTCAATAAAGTTGTTTTGGTGTCATTTGAGGATTGTGATAAAGGTGTCAACATAGGAATTTACTGTTTATACATACATCAACATAAAATTTGTTTGTAGTTGCTGAGATGAGGGGAGTCTTACAGAGAGATCTTCATTCATGTATGCAAGGAGGATTATATTTTGAATGTTTGTGTTTGATGAAATAAGGAGATTCTTGTTCGAGAAGAGTTACATCTTGAAAGTTTGTATAGGGGAGATGGTGTTTTCTTAATTCATGCAGAGAGTGTAGTGGTTTGTATTGAAACAAAGTAACCCTCTGATTGTCATTCTTTTATTTTGAAGATTGCCAATGAGGCAAACTGAAGATTTCTAGTGAGGCAGATTGAGTAGCCAGTGAGGCTTGTTGTTTTTCTAGTAAGGAATACAATATGTAACCTATGAGGTTTTGGCCAATGAAGCTTAAGGAAACATAGTTTTAGAGTGGTTTTTCACTCTTTAAGATTTTCCACTCATAAAACCTGTGTTTTCTCTTCTCTTGGTGGTTTTCTATATTGTGCTTGATTTTTCATCTTTGTTCAAGTATTTGCATATCATGTTTGAATTATTTTTCAATGGATTTCTTTGCATAATACAAGTGAGTTAAGTTTTGAAATTTGGTTTCTCATTAGACTACTGATTCAACCCCCCTCTCAATGGTCCTATACTCCAATAAGTGGTATCAGAGTGTTAGGTCCCTTGCACAAGTTTAATCAACCTGGGATATCCTGGTAGTGGAGTACTTATCATGGCAAAAATTAAAAGAAACAAAGGAAAAAATAAATACCCAACAAAATGCTAAACAACAAGCACCACCTAAACCAAGTACAAAGGATGATGATGAAGAAGTTATAAGAAATGACTTACAAACTAAAAAGGATAGAAGGTTAGAAGATGATTTTGTAGTTGAGAAAGTTGACAAAGAAGGAGCCTGCTTTGTGAGTGACTATGAATCGGAGTATGTTGAAGATGAATGTGAAATTGATATTGAAGGTGAACTTATTTGTGCCCTTGATGAGATTAAGAAACTCAAAATGGAGAATCAAAGATTAAATTTTTAGCTCCAAGAAGAAAAATATTCCAAGACCAAGACACTTTCAGCCTTTCAAGAAGAAAAATTGATCATAGATTTGAAGGTATAAGTTGCATAAGTTAAGAAAATAGAAGAAGATGTCAAAAATCAGTTTAAGGAAAAAGAGGTTGATTGTGAAAGATATGAATCAAAGATATTTTCTTTGGGAAATGAATTAGAAAAGGAATCTTCCAAGTTACAAAAGGTACTTCAATTTGAAAAGAGTATTGAGTGTTTATATGAGATTTTGAGCAAGAAAAAACTTCACACTTAGGATACTACTGGGTTAGGTTTTGAAAAAGGGTAGAGTTCTAAGATCAGAGAAAAACCAAGGAAGAAAATAGATCTAAACTATTATTCTATTGCTCCTAAGACTGAAGACAAGAAGAAGACAAAAGAAAATTCCCCTACACAAGTCAACAACAACAAGTTCAGAAGATATTTTCATTCAAAACTGTATGAAAGGTCCAAGTTTGAAAACTCTTTTCATAATTATTGCTATTCTTGTTATAAATTTGGACATATAGAAAGAGAGTGTTGGATGCATGAAAAGAAAGTTGGATGTAATAATAAATCTCAGGAATGTTCGAATAGAAGAAGTAAGGTCCTATGTTATAAATGTAATCATCTAGGTCAGATTGCAAGTTTTTGTGATTCACAAGTTAGAAATGATGTGTTGGTATTGTCAAGAGACTATAATTATTTTATTCCTCTTGTTGGTTACAAGGTTAGATGCTATAGATGCCATAAGTTTGGACATAAAGAATTGTATTGTAGGAGTAATATAATGGAATCATTTAGTCATTACAAGAAATCAGGCACTATGAAATTTTGGAGAAGGAAGCAAGAGAAAGAGAAGAAAGAACTTGAGCTTGTGCATACAACACAATAAACATCCATACATGCTTAAAGAAAAACATGAGGTTAGGGGGAGATGTTTATAGTATTATCATTTAGCCCCATAGACAACAAACAAAGAGAATTGTACATGACAGAGATAGTGAAACAAGTCAATGTAAAGCTAGTTTGCAAGAGGGCAGTCCTTTAAGATTGACAGTAACTATGAACCGTGCAAAGGAATTAACATTCACCAAGGTAACAATGCTTTTGCTTGTAGTATGCTAGGATTAATAAAAAGATGTGATAGGTATCTCAAATTTAGAGGAAGGGGTAGAAGTTTTAATGGAAGTAGTAGCCCTTTCAAGAACATTACAAAGAGACCATCCTAAAGAGCAGACTATAAGAGACAATAGTTAAGAACAGTCATAGATAAAGATGCTCCTATTATAGTAAATCTCTTAAAATATTATAAGGATTAAGCATAATATTATATCAACAAAGGCAAAGTTCTTTCAAAGATAAAATATGTGTTAGCATCCATCAGTATGTCACAGTGATATTGGAAACATCGTTGATAGAGCTTTGTTAGATGTTTAGTCCATGGTGACAGTCTTTTGATTGATGTGATAGTGTCTTTCTCAAGTTCCATGACCATTACAATTCTCTTCATATTAATGATCTCAATCACAATCTTCCTATGTTCAAGAAAGGTCTTATTTTATGTGTTGTGATAGTAGTATTGGTGATGTAGATGTTGCACACACATGGTTTGTATTGTAAGCATCTTGTTGTAGAGTTATAGTGAAGGAATCCATTGACAGTGGCATTTTCAAGGCAATTTTGTTCCTCTTAACAAGTGGTCGTAGGGATGAGAACTAAAGATCTAAGATGGTACAATCATACAAGAGGACAATGACCTTGGTTTCAAAATATAGTCCATAAAGGTCTTTAAAATTTTGTGCATATACATAAATGAGACAATGTCAAATTTTAGAGGGACAAAGACATGATAGGCATGATCAAGAATGGACAGTACAAACCTAAGATGACAGTGAGTTTAATTTATATACAATATTGTGAGTTAATTCCAAGCTTATCCATGAAGACAATGTTCAAAGAGATCATGAAAGTTGAAACCTAAATGGAGAAATAGCAGGAGACCTCAAAGGACACTCATGTAAAGTAAACCTATTACATTCATCAAAGGGATTGCTTATATTGTCAAAGTATCAAGAAAATACCTATAAGTAATATAGAATGCTCCAAATTCATGTGATGGTCTCACAAGATGATTCAAAGATTATGTTTTGCTACCTTAAGTCTGTTGGAAAATGTGCCTCAACTTGCTAGCTTGAGCCTCTGTTAAGGACTTGACAAATTTACTCTCCCTACCGCGAAGTTCTTCCTTCTCTTTGGCGGGAGTGTGTTGGTCCTTGGCTTCATCAATAGAATGATCACATATCGGTGAGTGACAATGTTTTGTCTCATCGATATGCCGATATGTGATAGACATTGTGTTGGTGAGACTTAGCGTCATTGGTGGAACCTGATCGATAGACTCAATGATAGAACGATATGCTCTGTCAGTGTGACTTGTGGTCATCGGTGGAACCTTTCATTGGGATACGTCAATGGACTGATGGCAGATGAAAGCGACTTGGTGGGGACCACAACATAGTGTACCGGTGAACGAGGATCTTGATCTATGGTTGAGACTCGTCTAATCCTACGGTGCTCATTTTATTCCATGCTCAGTTGAAGTGAGTACCGATGAACTCTTGTGAACTGAGCGGAATTGTCTTAGTGTTTGACACTTGGTGGCATGGGAGGTAAGCAAGCTTTGAACACATGTCATTATTTCAGAGAAGCCTATTGAGAATTTTGTAGATGCCCTTTTGATTCCCTGAAAGTACACAAGATGTTTATGCATGTCTTGGTGGACTCTGGTAGTCTGGCGATCAGATGATTATTGCCATACTGCAGTAGCATGGTAGGAGTTGCTCTGGGCATAATTGACTGCTTTGATAATCAAAGCGATGGACGAATGGTGTGATGAAACGTGGCACGATCTCATTCATTGATTTTACATCACTGTTGTAAATCAAATATTATTGGTCGAATGTTTAAATCTGTGAACGTGATATGTGCATTAACTGTAAGATCTGGTTCAACAGTTGACAAAATCCAAATCTAGGCAATTCTCTGAAACATAATTAAATGCTTGGGTGGCTCGATGCATGATTGCAGGGCGATATGATTAGAGATCTAATTGCTTGTCAGTGAAGTATGGACTTAAATTGGATCCTCCTTTGGTTGTTGAAGTAATATAGGCATAGAGACTAAGGTGATGGTGAGAGCCGAAATTCATTGTATGCTGAAAAGCATTGTAACAATGAATGTAGAAAAATAAAAAGGGTCTGCTGCTGTGAGCTAACTATCAGAGAGTAAAGTATGTAACTATGTATGTAATCTATTTACTATAATACAAAGTGACTTTGCTTGGTGTGGTGGGTTTTTCTCCTATAAGGGTTTTCCCATGTATATCTAGTGTTATCTCTATGTATGTTCATTTCTGTTGCTCTTGTCTTACTGCGTATGTGCATCTCAAATGTAAGAAAGTTTTAATGAAAGGTTTTTTCACTTCTCCTCTATGGTTTTAGCATTAGGAAAGCATTTCTGCATGTCTGATTTTCCTTTCAAGTAGTATCTGAGCCTGGCCAATTGTGTTATCCTTGTTAATAAGGCTAGTTTTTTGTGCTAATACTATTCTAGTGGGAGTCTTGCAAAGTTAGAACCTAGTTCTGTTTGAGATGGCGAGCACATCAGGTAGAGTAGAGATTGAAAAATTCAATGGCGACATCTTTGAGTTGTGGAAACTCAAAATGGAAGACTTGCTTGTGGATAGAGACCTCTGGGTTGCTGTGTCTGGAACTATGCCACAAGGTATGAAGCAAGAAGAATGGGACCTCATAGATAGAAAAGTGAGAGGTCTGATAAGACTTAGTCTGGCTGATTTTGTACTCTTGAACGTCCATGAGGAGAAGACTGCAGCTTCGTTATGGAAGAAGCTTGGTGATATTTATCAGGGAAAGTCTCTAGTGAATAAGCTATTCTTGAGGAAGAAGTTGTACTCCTTGAAGATGGAAGAAGGTGCATCTATTGCAAACCATCTGAACTCATTTAATATGAGCGTTGCTAAGTTGGCATCTGTGGGTGTGAAAATAGAGGAGGATCGTTGCATGCTCTTGTTATGTTTGTTACCTGATACTTGGGATCATCTTGTAATGGCTATTGGAAGTACGACCACTACTTTCAAGATGGAAGACATTGTTGCCTTGCTGCTATTAGAAGAGATGTAGAGGAAGTCCTTAGAAATGGCCAAAGAGCCCTTTGTTGTTTGAGGTAGATTGAAGGAAAAAGGAAAGAAGAAGGACAAGAATTCCAAATCCAAATCTGAAGTGAGATCAAAGTCTCTTGGTAAAAAGTCCAAGGTGAAATGCTGGAATTGTGGGCAGCCTGGTCATATTCAAAAGGATTGTAAGGAGAAGAAGAAGAAGAAGAAGAATAACTCTTCAGACAATGACTCTTCTCAGAGTGATGCAAATCCCTTCATTGCAGCCTTGGTGACTCAGGTGCATCTTTCCACATGACATCTCATAGAGAGTGGTTCACTAAATACAAAAAGTATGATGGTGGAAAGGTGTACCTGGAAAGTGATTCAACACTGGATATTGTTGGCCATGGAAGAGTCAAAATACAATTCCATGACAGAAGAATCAAATGGATTGGTGATGTACTACACATATCGAGTTTGGCTCATAACTTACTTTCTGTCAGTAAGCTGAATGATGCTGGTGTGGTAGCTTCTTTCTTGAGTAAAGGATGTAAGATGGTTAGAGGCACTATGGTGCTGGCTAAGGGTGTACATACTGGCACTCTATACAAGCTGGATGCACGTCCTATTCAATGTAACAATGTATCTATAAAGTCAAGCAAAGTTGCTCATGTAGAGAAGGATGATGAAGCTCCTCTGGGTGCAAATGCCTTGGAGGTGAAACTCCCAGCTGAGAAAACCATGCTGTGGCATCATAAACTTGATCACATAGGTGAGAAAGGTTTAAAAACCTTGAAAAATAAAAATCTTGTTGAAGGGCTTGTTGATTGTAACCTTGAGTTCGATTTTTGTGAACATTGCATATATGGAAAGCAACACGTGTCTCATTTTATTCGAGTCCTCATAAATCTTCTGGTGTACTAGATTATGTTCATTCTGATGTGTTTGGTCCAGTTAATGTTCCTTTGTTATCAAAGTCTAGATATTATGTTTCTTTTATTGATGACTATTCGAGAAGGGCATTTGTATACTTCCTTAAAAGTAAATCAGAAGTGTTCAGTCAGTTTAAAGAATTTAAAACTTTGGTAGAGAATTAGATTGGAAGGAAAATCAAATGCTTGAGGATGGATAACGACGGTGAGTTTTGTTTTGTAGATTTTGAAAGGTACTACAAAGACCATGGGATTAAAAGGCATAAAACTACACCTTATACTCCACAACAGAATGGAGTTGCTGAAAGGGTGAACATAACATTAATGGAGAGATCGAGAAGTATGTTGAGCAGTGCTGGTCTGGAGTAGAAGTTCTAGGCTGAGGCTGTGGCTACAACATGTTACTTGGAAAATCGTTCACCTTGTTCTGCTCTTGTTGACAAAACATCTTTGGAAGCGTGGTCTGGTAAGAAGCCCTCTCTGAGACATATTCATGTCTTTGGCTATGAGACATATGCATATGTGCCAAATGAGAAGAGATCTAAGTTGGAGAACAAGGCTGTCAAATGTATCTTCATTGGCTACGGTGTTGGTGTGAAAGGATACAAGCTTTGGAATCCTGATACTAAGAAGGTTCTGTACAGTAGAAGTGTAATATTTCATGAGCTGAAACCCTCAGTAATTGATCCACAATTAGAGACAGATAAAAGAGAAAAGAAGAATTATGTAGTTGAAATTCCTCAGACTCCAAAAAAAGAGGAACTACATGGTGTACCTGAAACTGAGGAGAGTTCAAGCAGCTCTGAGAGTTCTGAAGATGAAGAACCACAACCTCAGCCAGTAAGAAGGTCTACACATGAAAGACGACAACCTGATATGTATGGTTTCTCTATGTTGGATTCGAACTATGCCTATGCTTTGATTTCCAACACTGATGAGCCTAGGACTATAAAAGAAGCTATTAGAATGTCTGATTCAAATTCCTAGTTGGAAGCCATGAATGAAGAAATGGAATCATTGAAGAAAAATGAAACCTGGGATTTGGTACCTTTTCCTGAAGGGTGAAATCTTGTTAGTTGTAAATGGGTATTTAAGAAGAAGACTAGTCTAAATGGTAGTGTTGAAAAGTATAAAGCGAGGTTGGTTTCAAAGGGGTATTCCCAGGTTGAGGGAATTGATTATGGAGAAATATTTTCCCCTGTAGCAAAGATGACATCTATCAGATTTATTTTGTTATTGGTAGTCGCGTATGACTTAGAGATCGAGCAGATGGATGTGAAGACAACGTTTCTCCATGGAGAGCTGGAAGAAGAAATTTACATGTCCCAGCCTGAGCACTTCATTGAAAAAGGTAAAGAAAGTCTGGTCTGCAAATTAAAGAAATCTTTGTATGGTTTGGAGCAGTCTCCTAGAATGTGGTACCATAAATTTGACACTTTTGTGTTGTCTATGGGATTTGTGAGATCAAAATCTGATCATTGTGTATATTATAAATCGAAAAATGATCATGTGCTTATTATTACCCTGTATGTGGATGATATGTTGTTCATAGGAAATAGTAAGACTATGATTTCTAATCTTAAATCTCAGTTGTCTGCAAAGTTCAAAATGAAAGATCTGGGTGCAACAAGATATATTCTGGGGATGGAAATAACCAAGGACAGAAAGAGCATAAAGCTTTGGGTAAGTCAAAGTAAGTATGTAAACACTGTTCTGGAGAGATTTGGTATGAATGATTGCAAGAAACTAGTTGTTCCAGTCTTGCAAGGAACAAAGTTATCTATTGAAGACTATCCAAAATCTGCTACTAAGATAAAGGACATGACCAGAGTGCCCTATGCAAGTGTTGTTGGTAGTTTAATGTATGCAATGGTCTGTACAAGGCCAGATATTTCCCAAGCAACGGGAGTTCTTAGCCATTTTATGGAAAATCCGAAAAGGACACATTGGGATGCTATGAAGAGAGTGTTTAGATATTTGAAAGGAACTTCAAAATTTGCTCTGTGTTACCATGGAAATTTGGTTGGTTCATAGAGAACACTCAACATTCATGGATATGTGGACTCTAATTGGGTAGGGGACATTGACAACATAATATCCACCAATGGATACACTTTCATGTTAAATGGTGGTGTGATCAGTTGGATGAGCAAGTGACAGGATGTAGTCGCTTTGTCCACTATAGAGGAAAAATACATGGCAGCAACACATGCCTGCAAAGAAGCTATTTGGCTGAGTTGTTTGTGTTCTGATATTGGTGTTAGTGTAGGGAAGTTTACAATTTGCTGTGACAGTCATAGTGCCATTTGTTTGGTGAAAAATCCAACTTTCCATGCCAGGACGAAACATATCGATGTGCAGTATCACTTTGTCCGAGATATGGTGGAGCATGGAAAGGTTTGCTTAGAAAAGGTGGATACTATGAAGTATGTTGTTCATGCATTGACAAAGCCAATGAGCACGGACAAGTTCAAATGGTGTGCAAGTTAGATGGGCCTTGGGGCCTATGTTCGTTAGTAAATTTGAAGTGTGGAGGAAGCCAGTAAGTCTTTGTCAAGTGGGAGCTTGTTGGAAAATGTGCCTCAACTTGCTAGCTTGAGCCTCTATTAAGGACTTGATGAATTTACTCTCCCTACCATGAAGTTCTTCCTTCTCTTTGGTGGGAGTGCATTGGTCCTTGGCTTCATCGGCAAAATGATCGCATATTGGTGAGTGACAATGTGTTGTCTCACCGATATGCCGATATGCGATAAACATTGTTTCAGTGAGACTTGGCATCATCGGTGGCACCCGATCGGTAGTCTCAATGATAGAATGATATGCTCCGTCAGTGTGACTCGGGGTGATCAGTGGAACCTTTCACCGGGCCACGCCGATGGACCTATGGCAGATGGAAGCGACTTGGTGGGGACCACAACATAGTGTACCAATGAACGAGGATCTTGATCTATGGTTGAGATTTCTCTAATCCTACGATGCTTTTTTCATTCCATGCTTAGTTGAAGTGAGTACTGAAAAACTCTTGTGAAGCAAGCAAAATCGTCTAAGTGTTTGACACTTGGCGGCATGTGAGGTAAGCAAGCTTCAAACACGTGTCGTTGTTTCAAAGAAGCCTATTGGGAATTTTGTAGATGCCCTTTTGATTCCTCAAAATTGCACAAGATGTGTATGCATGTCATGGTGGACTTTGGCAGTCTGGTGATTGGACGGTTATCTCCATTACCGAGGTGGCCATTAGGCCATGCCGCGGTAGCACGGTAGGAGTTGCTCGGGGCACAGTTGACCGCTTCGATAGTCAAAGCGATGGATGAATGGTATGATGACACATGGCATGATCTCATTCATTGATTTTACATTGTTGTTGTAAATCAACTATTATTGGTCAAATGTTTAAATCTGTGAAAGCGATATGTGCATTAACTGTAAGATCTGGTTCAATGGTTGACAAAATCCAAATCTAGTTAATTCTCTAAAACAAAATTAAATGCTTGGGCGGCTAATGCGTGATTGCAGAGCTATCTGATAAGAGATCTAGTTGCTTATCGGTGAAGTATGGAATTAAATTAGCTCCTCCTTTGATTGTTGAAGTAATATAGGCATAGAGACTAAGGTGACAGTGAGAGCCGAAATTCATTGTATGCTGAAAAACATTATAATAGTGAATGTAGAAAAATAAAAAGGGTCTACTATTGTGAGCTAACTATCAGAGAGTGAAGTCTGTAACTATGTATGTAATTTGTTTACTGTAATACAAAGTGACTTTGCTCGGTCTGGTGGGTTTTTCTCCCGTAAGGGTTTTCCCACATATATCTGGTGTTATCTCTGTGAATGTTTATTTTTGTTGCTCTTGTCTTACTGCGTATGTGCATCAAACGTAAGAAAGTTTTAATGAAAGGTTTTTGCACTTCTCCTCTGTGGTTTTAGCATTAGGAAAGCATTTCCGCACGTCTTCTTTTCCTTTCAAAGTCATTATTTAAGGTCTTAGAAGATAGTCAACAAATGTCTACTATGCATAGTTTGTACACATATAACAATTTTTTTATAATAAGGGGAACAAAGCTAATAAATTTGAAGAAAATTCTTGATGAAGATGATTGTCTTCAATGCATGCACATAAGGCTTGTGACACTAGAGTTAGGGGGAGATGAAGAGAGGGTCTCTGGTTCAAGATTCACTACCAATGATAGTGTGAATGTATTTTTTAAGTGAATAGAGCCATGAAAAAGAATATTTTTGTAGATATAAATTGATAGTTGTACTGCTACACAATATTGGTTTGGGTGATAATGAACAATGTGACAGTGTTGTGTACTAGACATGACTCACACATGGATTTCATGCAGTGTTATTTAGATATATTACTTTGAATATAATATTGTTTCTTCTTCTCTCAAGTGCCAATGATATGTGAGTTGCAGATCTCAGTTAAGTCCATTTAGTATGACAATATTGTAGTTAAGATGACTATTGTTGCTTTTGTATGGAGCTTTTTTGTAGGGGGAGTCCATTGTTCTTTGTCGTATGATGTCAAAAGGGGAGATACATTTGCAAGTCAAGCAAGGGTTTTCCATCAATGACAAAGGGGGAGTTTGTTGGATGAAGTTTGTCATTGATGTCAAAGGTTACCGATGTGAGAGATTATTCATTTGAAGGAAATGGTGAAGTGAAGGAAATAGTGTTTGATACCTTCTCATGCCTCATTCCATGGTGTTTGTTGCACTGGTTTGTCATTGCTGGTGTATGTGGAGCATTTGGTGTTTTTTAATCATCTCATGATGCTTCATGCAAAGGTAATGTTGCTCATTCATGATGTGCTTATGCTTTCTCATTCATGAAAAATGATATGTTCATGTTCTCAATCCATTCAAAAGGTGTTTTTCATTCATTTCATGGTGATTGATGCATCCAAAGAGTTGTTCCAAGACAAGATATGATAGAGTATCATGAAAAAGGGTTTGTTGATAAATGGTGTTGATGTATTCAAAGGTTTATTTCATTGTGCGTGATATGTCAGAGGTATTTCTTCACTCACTCAGAGGTATTCAAGTATTTTTTCATTTATTCCATTATTGATACTCATTGCACATTCATCTCAATGAGTTGATTCATCTCATGGTGGTACTGTGTTGATACTCATCTCATGGATTGATGTCAATACAAGGCTTCTTGTGGTCTATGTCAGAATGCAATTTTTGTTCATTCAGGTGGTCTATGTTCAAGACATAATATCTTGCATCTATGGTATTATTTGAGTTTCAAAGGTCATAAGAAAAGAATATGATTCATTAGGGTTATCTTCATGGTTTGTAACTTAGTTCTTAAACCCTAAATGAAGTTCAAGTTGCAATAAGATAGAAGGGTTTACTTTATGATTTATTTCTTCAGTGAATTAGTGCCACTGGTCACTAAATGACTTAAGTAATCCTTTAAGGGTTTAAAACCATTGATTACACAACCTCTTCTCTTAGTCTTAACCGGCTAGACAGGTAAAGGTTTATGCTTGATCGCTCCAAGAGAAATCAATGGTTATTATTTAATTGCCACTGTGGCAGGAGAGAGAGAGAGATCAAAGGTTCTAATTTAAACCTTGTTAGAAGTTACTTCTCGAGGTGTTAATTTGACGATTATTCACATGATTGTCTGATTGCTTGAATATGAACAGTTCAAGGGTTTTTCTTGAGTGTGCCAAAATTGAAATATGGCATTCTAGTTTGAAATTGAATTCAAATGGTCAGGTGTGAGTACACTGAGTTTTGGTTTTTGTGTGGAGGCCTGTGCTTTTAGGAATTGAATTGAAATACTTGACCAATCTAGTAAGGAAGATGGCAATGACAGTGTGATTAACCATTCTCTATGGTTGTTTTCATACAATATGCATTCTTTGCATAGTCTAGAGTGATCTGTACATGATGTTGATGATTGCCAGGTTTTCGTGTATAGTCTAATTAAGGATTGTACTTTATGTGAAGGTGACTGAGGGTTAAAAAAAAGTAAAGAAATTGTATGCATTTGAAAAGTAAATGCTCATATGAACATGGGTGTGTAAGTGTCATTCATTGTGTTCTCTATCTATGTAGAAGTATATTGTTCTTTTCACTGGTTAAAGTAATTAGAATAAGATCACTGATGATTGAGTCAGAGTTTTAATGGTCAAGGTGTTAGAAAATTTTCTTTGGTGTCATTTGAGGATTGTGATCAATGTTTCAACAGAGGAATTTATTGCTTATACATACATCAACATAAACCTTGTTTGTGTTTACTGAGATAAGAGGAGTCTTGTAGGGAGATCTTCATTCATGTATGCAAAGAGGATTATATGTTGAATGTTTGTGTTTGATGAAATAAGGAGATTCTTGTTCAAGAAGAGTTACATCTTGAAAGTTTGTATAGGGGAGATGGTGTTTGTTGAATTGATGCAAATATAGTGTAGTGGTTTGTATTGAAACATAGTAACCCTCTGATTGTCATTATTTTCTTTTGAAGATTGCCAGTAAGGTAGATTGAAGATTTCCAATGAGGCAAATTGAAGATTTCCAATGAGGAAGATTGAGTAGCCAGTGAGGCTTTGTGATTGAGGCATAAAGTGTAGCCAGTGAGGCTTGTTGTTTTTCCAGTGAGGCATAAAGTGTAGCCACCAAGGCTTGTTGTTTTTCTAGTGAGGCACACAATATGTAACCTGTGAGGTTTTGGCTAGTGAGGCTTAATGAAACATAGTTTTAGAGTGGTTTTTCACCCTTTAGGCTTTTCCACTCATAAAATCTATGTTTTGTCTTCTCTTGGTGGTTTTCTATATTGTGCTTGATTTTTTATTTTTGTTCAAGTATTTGCATATCATGTTTGAACTATTTTTCAATGGTTTTCTTTGCATAATACAAGTGAGCTAAGTTTTGAAATTTGGTTTCTCATTAGACCACTAATTCACCCCCACTCTCAATGGTCCTGTAATCCAACAAAACTAACTCTATTGGATATTTAATACATTCCAAACACTTATTGTTTCACACTATCACACTTCTCTATCTTGTTGTATCCAAAATGATCTTGCATTTATATTCACCACAATACTTCAAAACTTCAATTAGGTCGACTAAGAAGAAGATAAACAATCAATTCAACAAGCTGGCCACCAAAGCATAATATGGTCCTATCTCGATGATAGAGAGGACAAAAAACAAACTTTTTACATCTTTCAATTTGATCCAAAACAATTTACAGGTTGGCGCACATCAATCTAAGTCAACATAAAATATACATGTAGAAGAAATGTGAAGCACACAACTAGTCAGCCCAAAAACATACTTCTAATTGAATTTACTTGACCCGGCCCCAAACATGATAGGTCAGGACCCAAATATATCATAACATATCTTAAATTGCTAGCACAGACTCCTAAGCACATGGCACAAGAAAGAGAACAAGACCTGTTGGTCAAATATCTACAAATAACCTAGAAAGCCAAATCAAGACCCAATGCAACACCAAAGTGACCAATTAGAAACATGTAGATCACATGGGGATGTTTCATGAACATCCAAAAATAATTCCATACACTTCTTTCAGATTTTCATGCCATCAATAGCACGACAAATCAAACAAGAACAAAATAATTCATTCATTAAGCATAAATGCATAAACATGAGATATGATATTAACAACACAACTTGAAAACAACTTCATCACATGAAATTTGAATTGAAACATTGCACATACACTAAGGGCACATTCACCAAACCATAGGAGTAGACACATCAATGCAAATACATTCACCAAACCACAGGAGTAGAGACATCAATGTAGAGCATTTCTCGGACCAGTCTAGACAACCAACAACTTTGCCAACCTTATGCAATTCACAAAAATCTCCTTGGCAATACTGGTGGCATGAAAAGATAGGAGTGAAACATCTACAAAACACTAACTTTGAATCCCAAACCTCAAGACCATATCTTCAACAACAGGGAATGCAGAGCATTCTCCCAAATAAACTTCAATGCAACTTCTAGGAACATAACCACTTATGCAACTTGCAGAGGCTAAAAATTTATTTCAGAAATACATACTTCATTAGGAGCATCAGGAGAGAGCATATGGCTTACTATAGACCTTCAAAAAAATCTCTCCATTGTCAAAAATACTTCTAATCCTCATCTTAATATATCATTTTGAAACCAATCTTTGCTGACTGAAACATGACACTATACAAATTTTCTTGACATAGAACTGGGCAAGACATTCAAACATGAATTTTAACAAATCTTCTTTAGATAATGCATTTCATACAACCATGAAATTCAACAATACAAGTATTTCCATCAATCTTCCTTACTTCTCAAGTGCTGACAACAATGGAAACTACTGCCAAACATATAACAATCTTCAACAAGTGTTGACATCAACAACTACCATCAATCAATGTTGAAATTAATGACAACAAATACCAACAATCTCCTCAAGTGTTGACATCAATGAAAAAACTATCAACAATCTCCTCAAGTGTTGACATCAACGACAACAACTTCCAACAATCTCCTCCTTTGGCATTGATGGCAACACACATTGCTTACTCTCCCCCTTTGAAATCAAGAACAAAGGGCCATACATTCCTACATAAAACAACATGACATTCTTTGACTTCAGGAACATGGAAAAATATGTTTCATTGAAGCAGCAACACATTCTCCCCCTTTGATCAACAACACTATTTATCAACTCTTACATAATTGCATCAAAACTCCCCCTAAGTGGGAGCACACATCAATCCAGGATAAAAGGATATGAAATTCTCCCTCTAGAGATATGCATTATCTATGCATCTATTTAGAAAAAGGAAGGGAAATAACCCCCAAATTTTGTTGGAAATACTCAAAAGTATCCTTTGAAATTGCCTTTGTGAAGATATCTATAATTTGATCCTTGGTAGGCACATATTGTATCCTGAATTCATGCTCTGCAACCTTCCCTCTTAGAAAGTGATACCGGATAGAAATGTGTTTATTCCTTGAATGCATTACTGAATTCTTGGAAATATTAATAACACTTGTATTGTCACACAATATAAGAATGGGTTAATCATAAACCACCTTCACATCCTTCAGATTTTGCTTCATCCAAAGCACCTGAGTGCAACAGGATGCTGAAACAATGTATTCAACTTCTGCTATGAATAAGGATATCGAGTCCTAATTTTTACTGAACCATGAGACCAATATATTTCCCAAAAATCATGCACTTCCACTTGTACTTCTTTGATCATCCACACAACCTGCCCAGTCAACATCAATATAGACAAAGAAATGTTATTATCATTTTTTATACCACATGCCCTAATCCAAAGTTCCTTTCAAATATCTAAATATTATCTTCACATATTTTTCATGAGATTGCTTTGAAAAAAATATTGAAACACACAAAGATATGTAGAACATCCACCAGAGCTCATACAACTAAATTTGTATATACACCAACTGAAACAAGTACCAAAATATATGCTTTAAAAAATAGATAGGCACATAGAACTATCTATAGCACACTCCCATTTGAAGCTGTACTTGTAGACCCCCAAAAAAATATGATACAACAAAGTAGAAAGTATTTAACACAACTAGACATATCCATAAGACTATATGGACAAGACATTCTTTCATGAGGAATGCAAAGCATCCCAACAAGCCTTCGTCATTAATTTACTATGTTACTTACAGTTGCTATACCAGAAGGTGTAAAGACTTGAGAACTTGGATACAACACATTCACATCTTGAAAAACTTATCTTTTAGTCTACAAGACAAAACCTTTTGCTATGGAGAGATGCAAACCAAAATACAATGAATTTTCCAAAGAGTATGCACTATGAATGTCTTGGAAAAATTCTAAAACTTACCTTTCTGAAACTTATCTTTATGTGTGATACACAAAACTGGAATGATACAAACCTTCACACATATTGTAATCCCAATATAAACTTCAACAAAGGTTCATTTATGCACAATAGATCTGCACACCAACTGATCTTATCCAAATCTTATTTCATGCTAAAGACTTCAACACCTTTTCCTTTTCAGGGGGCCAAAATATTTTGTTTGAAATTTCCCCCTGAACTATCTCAGTTTGACTTGGAATCTTGTGTAGAGTGCACAAGAGTGGAACAATCCTTCTTCTCATGATCATCCAGTTCACTTCCCATATTTTGTTGATAGAGTGTTTCATCCTTTTTCCAATTCTAAATAGGTTGCTTAACAAAACCACTCTTGCAATGATTTTCCTTGTGTACCATCTTATTGCATTTGTAGCACACAATATTGTGCTCTATAATAAAATTGTTCCTCTCCACTTTAGATTTACACTCATCAGCCTTGTCACCATAGTTGTTGCAAGCATAGAAATAACCATAAAATAAGACAGTATTGTTTCTTTGAGGCATAAATGATCTTCTACCCATGTTATAATTTCTTCTTTGTCTAATTCTATAATAAACAACCTTATGCCCAAATTTATTGCAAGAAAAATAGTAACATTGAAAGGATTGTTTGAACCTGGTAGGAGCATGCTATCTTGCATATGGAGGAATTTTGAATCCTCTTTGTTTACAAACAGGGATGAATCCATCTTCTTTCTTTCCATTTTTAACATTCTTTTCATCTCCACAACCATTCTTCTTAGAGTCTTCAGTACAAGATTTCTCCTCTTTTGTTTCAAGCCTTTTGATTGATTTGGAGCTATCCTCTAGACCAAACTTCTTTCCTTTGTTGATTTGTTATTTTTCTCTTTTTAGGGAATTCCTTGGAGTGACAATATCTTCCTCAAGATTTAAGCATTCAATAGCCTTGTTATTAATCTTGGCATTCAAGCAATCTTCAATCCTGTTGCCTTCTTCAACCTTTATTTTTAAATTAGAGATCATTTGTTATGCCCTTTTTAGTTTGATTTCATAACTGTTACCTTCTTCTACTTTGTCTTTCAATTTTTCAGTTTCTTCCTTTGATTTTTCAAGCAACCTTTCAAATTTGTAATTTAGTGCCTTTTCTTCATTTAGATCTTTTAAGCAGACTGAATTTTTCCTTCAAAACCTATTTTTTAATCATCTGAATTGAAGTCCCAATCTTCAGGTTCCATTTATTCTAGATTCAGATCAAAAGAGAACATGTCTTCATCACTTAAGGAGCTAGACTCCTTATATTTGTCAACATTAAACTTTTTTCTAGTAGTATTAAAGGCCATAAAGAGGGTTTTATCATTTGAGTCATTCTCCTCATCTTCTAAGGAACCACTGCTCTCCTTGGGATAAACACCCTTTTTAAACTTATCTCTCTTTTTCCTATCATTTGATTCTTTATAAGTATATTTAGATGAAAAATGACTATTGTTATCACGAGGATTAACACCCGAGTGCAAAGCCGAAAGGCTCAGTAATCCCATGAAACATGGGATGAAACTCAGGTTGTGGGTGACCTATGATGAGATTGAACCTTTGGGTTATAGGCCAACTTCCTTTATGATTTTCTAATGAATTAAAGATTTATGTAGGAAAAGGGATATAAAACCTTTGACATGAATGCAAAACTTAAGACTAAAATGATGGTGAATACTACTATGCAGAAAAATGACTCACAACTATCTCTCAACAAACCCTTTTTCACAGCTCAATTTGTGCAATCAAATCACATAAATAATTCATAAGGAGGCCTGCTATCTCTGATTCTTTGAAGGAAAACAATGTTTTCATGAGTTAGAATACAAAATGAAACAAATGCACAACTTACAACCTATGACACTTAATTGCTTTTGTGTATATGTAATGAAAGAACAAGACAAAAACTTAAAGGTTTTATTAAAACACAATAACTTTGCATCAAATCATTCAAGACATTACAAAACACCTAAAACTGAGAAGGCAACTTGATAGTTTTGAAAGATAGAAGGAAATACTACAAAAAAATGAGAGTAAACTAGTACTGTATCATTAATAACTATAAAAGTGAGCGACAAATCTCTTCTCCCTCAAAATTCAAGATAGTAAAAGTCAAGAACTGCTGAAAAAAGCTCAAATTTTCCCAATATATACAAAGTATGATATCAAAGTGCATGAAAAGAGCACTGTCAGTCTAATTGAAGTTGAAAATATCCTTCAAAAGTCTCTCTCATGAGCAAAAGAGAAAAGCCTCCAAATGAGGGCCCACCACTAAAGACAAACTGAACTCGACATGCTGCAAACTCCTCCGTATGTTGTGCGTGATCAAAAGGCCTCCAAAAAAGATCTTAGTTTGACTCAAAGTCACAAATAGAACTCCAAGTGACACCTACTATCTTCAGTTCAGTTTTACTTGTCTATTTTGCATGATTTCAAGAACCTCAAATGAACTTTAGTTAACTACATCTTTTAATTTTGCATGAATTTGGGATGAAGGTAACTAACTTGAACAAATAATAAAGTAATAAAAGATGAATTACTTTATTAGTTGTCGAATGATTGCTTTATTATTCTTTGCATTTTACAGATAATAAAATAATTTATAAATCATTACTTTATTATTTGTTTACATTTATCTAACTTCATTTTTCATCATGCAAATTTGATTTGATGTTGAGTTTTGGTTAACACTTTGCATACAATTCATAAGGAGACCTGTTGTCTTTGATTCATTGAAGGAAAACAATGTTTTCACGAATTAGAATACAAAATGAAACAAATGCACAACTTACAACCTATGACACTTAATTGCTTTCGTGTATATGTAATGAAAGAACAAGACATAAACTTAAAGGTTTTATTAAAACACAATAACTTTTCATCAAATCATTCAAGACATTACAAAACACCTGAAACCAAGAAGGCAACTTGATAGTTCTGAAAGATAGAAGGAAATACTACAAAAAAATAAGAGTAAACTGCTACTGTATCATTAATAACTATAAAAGTGAGTTACAAATCTCTTCTCTCTCAAAATTCAAGAGAGTAAAAGTCAAGAACCGCCAGAAAGAGATCAAATTTTCCCAATATATACAAAATATGATATCAAAGTGCATGAACAGAGCACTAATAGTCTAACTGAAGTTCAAACTATCGTTCAAAATCCTCTCTCACAAGCAAAAGAGAAAAACCTCCAAATGAGGGCCCACCATTGAAGACAAATTGAACTCAACATGCTGCAAACTCCTCCTTATGTTGTGCATGATCAAAAGGCCTCCAAAAAAGATATCAGTTTGACTCAAAGTCACAAATAGAACTCCAAGTGTCACCTACTATCTTCAGTTCAGTTTTACTTGTCTATTTTGCATGATTTCAAGAACCTCAAAAGCACTTTAGTTAACTACATCTTTTAATTTTGCATGAATTTGGGATGAAGGTAACTAATTTGAACAAATAATAAAGTAATCAAAGATGAATCACTTTATTAGTTGTTGAATGATTGCTTTATTTTTTTTTGCATTTTACAAATAATAAAATAATTTATAAATCATTACTTTATTATTTGTTTATATTTATCTAACTTCATTTTTCATCATGCAAAGTTGATTTGATGTTGAGTTTTGGTTAACACTTTGCATACAAATCTGCAAAAGTTATAAGGATAACCTAATACATGTTGTAAGGTATTAGTTTTTAAGCGAAGTCTAAATCAAAGGCAAAAATGCCTCCAAAATGAAGTCGACAAGATAGGGTGAAAGAAACCCTAAGAACAAAAGCTCGACATACTTTGTATTTTTTACTTCATTTTCTCTTTACAAGCTCTGGATTTTTCAAGCCACCAAGGGTTTTGATTTTGGAGAAAATATGGAGATCTTCCTGCACCAAGATTGCATAGGTAAGCCACTCATCTGCATGAAGTCAGTGAAGCTTCTCCTTTCTGTGCATAGAAATGTTAGATTTTTCATAAATAAAATGTCATTTCTTTCACATTTTTTGCATGTTTTTAAGAGATTTAGTAGGTTCTCTTTCCTCCTCTGTAGCTAGGATTTTGTTTTTTGAGATCTTCATTCTATGTTTTTATTGCTATTCTTTGATGGTGTGGGGTCTACTCTTTTCTATAGGCCGTGAGCTTTGATCCCAGTCACATTCAGGCCTTGATTCATTTCACCTTTATTTCTCCAAGATTTCAAGTCTTCTTCTTGGAGATCATGGTTGTAGCTTCTTTACATTGTGTATCCTCTCTTCCTATCAAGTCGTGGCTTCTTTTACACCTTCAAGGGTATTCCTATTTTTTGAATGTGATAAATGTTGTCCATTTTCTTATGGAAACAAAATAAAACCCTTTTCCACACAAAGCCGCGACCTCTCAACTTCACTTTTTCTGCATAAATGTAAATATTTCATATCAACCCTTAAGGGGTCGGTCGTCTATGTATTTCTGGGTTTGTATTTTGTATGCTCAGGAAAACACAAGGACCATTTCTTCTAAACCCTAGCTTGCATTTCAATTGATTCTCCTTTCTGGGTTTGCACACTTTGATGATACATGAATGATACCACTTAGAGTACCACTTACTTACAAAAAGAAGATAAATTTTGATATTGTGTCTTAGCTCTAAATGTTATACTCATTGTTCATATCTTTTTTCTTAATGCATTAACTTTTATCATAGTGAATGTCATTGGTTTGACATTGTCGTTCTCTGCATTATTGCTCATATATGTTGGTTGTCCCTCACTATCATGGAATAGATGATATTTCTCTCACATATCACATCATCTCCCTCTTGGGATAAGGCTACTACCTAGTTCATTGTTAATCATGCCTTGCTAACTTATGCATCTTTCCCATTCGTGTCATTTTCTCAATTGTTGATAATTATATGAAGGAACCTATTAATGCTTCCTTCCACCCTTAATCAATCTGTTTGATTGTTATATGTATTTACAATGATGGTTGTATCTTCAATGTATATGCTCGAAACACACAAACAATAAAAGACATAATGTGAGGTAGCAATAAAAGGCTATGAAACAAGGTGAAACCTCTGAATCTGATTGTCATGAATGGGAAATGAATCAAATTTTATTGTATTTGCTTTGTGAATTTATTCTACAATTGAAAGCTTCCTTTTGGGTAATTAATGTATTTCCTTTCTGCTTACCCTTCTTGAAGTTAAGGGGCAACACACTGGGCTCAACCCTTGTGGGAGCCCATTTATTCCACATGCTAAAATACTTAAAATCAGGACTATAAATTTCCCTATACATGCACAGGAAGCAAACAATATTAGATTAAAACAAAGAAGTTCAAGTTTCTTTCTTTTGGATTCCTTTCTATCAATAGCTGATCATATCACGATATGTATGTAAGATCTGATTGCATGAACTTAAAATTGTGACCCTGAGCTCAAACAACATTTTACTCTCTCCTGATGCAAGTTCCTTTGGATGCTTGAAGTAACCGAAGATTGAAGATGAAGTTGCAAGACTGTAATAACCAAGGATTCATCATTCCAGGAAATGATGGGTTCCATTTCCTTATTCATTTTTCTTTCTTTTATACATGTTCTTCTTTTATAGTGTATCTGTTCAGCTACCTCCCATGGCTTGTGTGGGAAACATATCCTACTTTTATGAATAACGAATGTTTTTGATGCAAACATTTGTGTAATTTTCCCGTTCTATTAGAACATTTGCATATCGTGATGTACTTTTCTTTATCAACTTTTAATTTCAGTAAGAATACTTAATCAGAACTCAAAATGTACCTTAACATTAATTGGAATTGTAGACATGAAAAATGTACAAATTCGTTTTGGAACACCTGATCCCGATTTACTAACAACATTTCCTCCTAGATCACGTTCTCAGCATTCTATCCCTTAACTTGATAAATCATTATTTATTAAATTAAGTCTTCTTTTTTCAATGATTAAATTAATCAATTTAATTTAATCAACCTTGCATCGCTGTTTAATTAAATAAATCTTTTTATTTGATTAAATTCTCTAAAGTCCTCTTATTAAATTAAATGAATTAAACCTTATTTGATTTAATCTAACACCTTCCTCCTTTATTAAATAAATCAAATCATTTATTTAATGAATCATTTCCTCTCAATTTCTGACTTAAATTAATTCATAAATTTGAGCTTAAATTGTCACATCTTCTAATTCCTTATTAAATTAATCAAAACATTGATTAAGTTAATCCTTCTCACTAAAATCTTCTAAAGAATGCAACTTGCACAATAAATCAAATACATTGATTTATTAATTCTTCTATTTTCCTTCACAAAGCATCAAAAAAGGAATATTCCTCTTTTGAATTCAAAAAGTCCAAGTGGACTTGGTCCTTCCAACAAGGCATTAAAAGCCTCTTACATGTCCTTGACCTTGAGCCAAGTGACAATAACTCCATTCCTTTTCCCTCTTCAACATGTCATTTCTCAAGTTTGAAATGCCACCTAATTGCATTTATTGGCACATTGGCCAAAACTTGCACATTCCTCATCCAATCACATGTGGACAAGTGGCACAATGCCATTTGATGATCTTTGATCCCACATTGCTCAAACTCACTCTTCTTCCAATCTTTGGAATCTATAAATTGGAGACTCTTCTCCTCAATCTTCATCCACAACTCATATGCAAAGTTACTCTCTACAATTGAGAACTAATTTTGCCCACTTTAACCAAGTTTTCACAACATTTCATATTTTGTATCAAGGTTATGCTCAAATTTCTTTGGAGATTTGACCATTTCTCTCATTCAACCAAGCATTGCAATTAGGAATTGGGAAAGGGCCAATTGCAACATATCATTGGCACCAATTCCCAATAAGATCTTTAACTCATTTGCTTAATTAGGATTTCATTCAAGTTCTTGTTTTATGTTCTTTATTTTCCTAATTTTAGCTTAATAGGTGGATTTTATGGGGAATTCCTCAAATATTTACATGCATTCTTGAACTAACACTTACAATGTTTGACTTCTTTGTGCATTTGCAGGTTTAGGGGTTCACATTTTGGCGCCCTATATAAGATCGCAGGGGCCAGTTTGGAGACTTCCAAACTGCCCCGCTTTTGCAAATAGAGCCGCGCGGTGCTATATAGAGCCGCTTAAAACTCAAATAGAGCCGTTTTTTGCAAACAGAGCCACACGGCGCTATATTGAGCCGCTTCTGCTCCAAATAGAGCCGCTTTTGCAAACTTCGCCGCTTTTGATTTTCTGTTTTTTCATTCGAACTTAAAATGGCCGTATCTTGGTCATTTTTTAGTCTTTTTTAAAGCTTGTTTTTTTGAAATGGGGTAGAATTTCATAATCTATCTAATGGTGTAGGTGTTTCTTAACTTTTATTGAGTTAAAATTTTCAAACTTTCACCTAATGTCAAAACACCATGAAACTTGGTCTAAATTTTAGGGTTTATATTCTTAATCTTTTATCTAACCCCTATTTCTTCTTGTTTCTTGATCTAATCTAACATTTTGAGCACTTTTTGCAGGTTAAGAAATCAAAAAAGGGAGGAGAAAAAAAAAACAAAGCTTCTTATGACATCTTTTTCTTTGTTGTATCAAGTGTCTTTAGACACTCTTGGAAGCAATTATAATTCCAAGTTTAAGGATTTGATTGCCTTTATGCTCTTAGAACACTAGATTTATTTTGGGTTTAAAAAGACCAAGCAAATTTCCTTTTTTTAAAAACAAAGTAGGAGATTCATTATGCTCATGCTCATTTTGTACAAAGTATTTTTAAATACTAAAGTGTTTTTCAACACTCTTTAAAGAATTTGATAAGTTCATTGATCTTAGGACACTAAATTTATTTTGGGTTCTAAAATAAACAAATCAAATTTCTTTTCAAAGGTTGCCAAGGGGCTAAAAAGAATTTTAGACATTTACTAGTTTTCAATTTGAATTTAAAATTGGACAAGGCAAACTTCACATTTCATTTTGGTGCTTCTAAAATGAACTCATCATTGCTTTGAAGGATAAAATTGAACATGTGTCTTTTATGTTTTGCAAACTTTTTAACAAATTAGCATCACTAAAATACGTATGCGCTTCTCTCACGCTTTATAGCGATCTTGAGAATCAAAAGTATTTTAGTGATATTAACTTGTCAAAAAGATTGTCTCCACATTTTGATTTGGGCAATTAAAATTGAACAAAGCATGGGAGTGTGAGCACGATATATTGCGGAGGTTCTCCCCTTTGTTTTTCAACAAGGGTTGTGTGAACGACAGGATATGTTAGCTCGCTTTTGTTAACTTAGAGGGCCTGCCTTGTGGGAAAAAGTAATCACCCAAGGGAATGACCCAACTGGGAACACGCTAAAGCCAAGTGACTTCCAACCAATATATAAGTGTGGATATTGGAACAAAGGCCAATATCACGAGGATTATTCCGATGAGATGGACAGCAATGGACTCTCGCCGATGTTAGATAATCCCCCATGAACGGAATGCCCGAATTAGAACCCCTTGTTTAGAAAAAGGCCAAAACCTTGTCTATCTTGTTGGTGCAAAAGGTTATGTCCTTTGAAGCCACCCCACGTAACATGCGGTCTTGTTGTGGAAATGGAAAGTATGCCATGGGAGATTCATGGGTACTAATGCTTGGCTGACCCAAATAAGTGAGTGTCGTGGAGGGGAGCCAGTGTGGTCAAGCATTTAGCCATTCACACAAGATATGCGCAGCTGGATTTATCCAAGTGGGAACCCAACAAGGTATTGTCTCATCAACCTAGGAGTGTAAAAATTCTTGGAAAAAACACATTACTTGATCTTGAAAACATTTGAAAAACAAACATACACGAAAACCTTGAAATTTCAAACACCTTGTGGGAAACAAATACCTATTGACGAACTTGCTTACTCTTTCTTTCCCTAGGAATCACATTCCTAGAGGTTTCTAAGTGTACAAGTTCTACCATCATTTGTTTCCAATAAGGATAAACATAGGGAATTTTTGCCCTATTTTCCTCGATTTCCACACAAAGGACCTTGTGGGATGAGAAAGAGAATGGGACACTAGACATATAGTTTGAAAACTTAAGCAAGCAAGTGTCTTTGATAAAAATAAATTCATTGAACCAAGATAAAAGACAATTGAACCACACATGTTCTTGGTCCCTTTTGATTCATTTGGTTTCCATAGAACCATTGGTATTTTGGTTTGAATTACTCCTAGGGAAAAGCATGTTCTTCATCACCTTGGTCTTGTAAGTAAGTCCTCATAGGGTCATCTAGGATCAAAATCATCATTTCACCCATCTCTCAAACATCAATCAAATTACATCTCACCAACAACCTTTGGAACTTTGTAACATCTTATGCTAGACTTTTGAAAAATCAGCATCATTACATTTGACTTAACACACCTAGTCAAATTCACTTTGATTGGCTTAATACACTTAGCCAATTCATCATCTTGTTTGACTTAATGCACTTAGTCAAACTATCATCAATCAAAATCAAATCAAATCAATTCCTAAAAGTCTAACATTGATCCAAAGTTCCTAAAAGTTCAAACACCCATATCACTCACCTTTTCATCTTTCATCTCATCATTGGTCCTAAACCCTTGGAAGGTCAACAAGGTCACAACACAAGAGGGACATGGAATATAAATTTGATCCATCCATCATGAGCAATCCAAATCATCCAAACTATCCAAGTCTCACAATGCCATTTGATTATCGAAACTCACATCTATGCAATTCAAACATGGCATCATTATCTTCTCCAAACTTCAACGATACGAATGTGAGTATGCCCAATCTAAAGTTTGGAACACCTTTCCCAATGATAGATGTAAATCCAAGTCCAAATTTGCAAATCTATCAACCAAACACTCAATGCATGAGTTTTCCAAACAACGTCATCCCACCAAATCCATACATGCCAAGTACAACTTTACCAAACATGACCATTTCAAATCCACACTTGGTGAACTTTGGGATAGACATGCTTGCAAATCAAACCAATGTTGTTCAAAATCTTGGCAATATGTTGACGACTCTAGGTATTGATCCAAGTGAAGGTAACACAATGCAAAATCAAAGTTACCTAAGTCAACCTCTAATGCCAAATCAAAACATCATACCAAATCATCCCATTTTTCCATCGACATCACAAAAATAGATGGAAACCATCCAAGCAACCCCAAAAATCAACACCATTCCCATTCCACCACCACCGCCATCACCGCCAAAGCACAACACAGCCAATTCATTCTCCATCATGTTGCAAGCCACACAACAAGCTGCCCAACAATCCACACAAATTGTGCAAGCGGATCAAGTAGCTCAACAAGCTCAGGCTCAAGCTCAATCAGCCCAACAAGCACAATTCAGGGCATTATTGCAAGCAATCCATCAACAAGCAGCTCAACAACAAGCCCAACAACAAGCATTGTTGGCACAACAACAACACGACCAACAACAAGCGTTGTTGAATCAGTAGCAAACACATGCGTTACTCCCACAACGGAGCTTGCAACAAATCCCCATCACAATCATTAAAAATGATGATAGAGATCCTTCGACCAATGATCATGTTGAAAATGTCTCTACATCATCTAATGAGTTAGAGGACATATCTCAAGAATTCACTCCAAAGCATGATGAACATCTTTCACCAAGGTCTAGCAATGATCCTCTCCAAAACATATGGCCATCCTTTGACCTCATGACATTTGAGAATCTTCCTATGCCTAATGAAGATATCCAAGAAAGAAATCCATTCTTTGAAATTGACCCATGTCAAGAACTTGATCCAAAGCATGTTGAAAGCAATTCCGAAATCACTCAAGATCGAGAATTTGTATCTCCAAGCTACTACAACGATATAATGGACACTCTCCTATCTATACAAGATGTTGCAAATGATGACCACATCCACATAGGACATCCTCCTCCATCTACCCATGAGATGCTTTCTTTGGATGGACACGTGAATGATCTTCATTAAAAACAAGAGTCTCATACTCTTGAAATCATTACCAATGAACAAGAGTCTCCTACTCTTAACATTTGTACACATGATCAAGATATAGAGAAATCCAGAGAAATATCAGAAATGGGTCATGAAGAAGGTTTCTACATAAGTCACAAATCAGAAACATCTTGTGAAATGAATCATGAGGAAGAATTTTACAAGGACAGTCAATCATCAATACCTCTTGAAGAAGCACTACAATTTGATATCTCACAAGATCAAGCTAAAGATATCAATCAGGAATTCATCCCACCCATCAGTTATAAACTTGGATCACTTACCTTTCTTAGGGAAAGCTATCAAATCACTAAAGAAGTTGGCACTTTTGAAGATCTTCCACAGAGCAGAGAAGGAGAAGCACCTTGTTTCCAAGGTAAATCATATCCTATGGCAAATAAATTTTTTCAGCAGATGAATTATCAAGGTAGAGGATTAGGCCTACATGAATAGGGTATCCTAGAACCAGTGTAGATTGTTGGCAATCCTAAGCATCAAGGCCTCAATTATTCAACAATCAAGGGATCTCAACATATCAGTAATACTTCCACAAAACTGGGGGCAACTTCATCTCGAGAAAACGTCAACATAGGGAGCACGAAGAATCCTTATGATGAAACCAATGCCAATACTACAACTAGCCACGTCACGAATCTTCATCCACCCATCACCCCATCCACAAATTGGGACCAACGTCAAAAGAAAGACTTGAATCGAAGCATGAAGAACGTTATCAAAGCAAAAGAAGCTAAGAAGCACGAAGGAAAAATCAAGTACATATGGATACCAAAGAATACAAAGAAAAACTATCCCTATCAAACTCCATTAGTCAAAGAAACTATAGGGAAAAATCAAAAAGGGAAAAGTATCCATCAAAGATGTCCACAAAAGTGAAAACATGCTTCTCAAGTGACATACAAAGTGTATCGAGCAGTTGGTCCTAATTCCATGCACACTTCCGTATCCACCCATTATTGCTCATCTTCCCAAGTTTGGAGAGTCAAAGGTTCCAAACTATCAACCAATCCATCTTTTACTCCTAAACACACTCCATCCACGCCTCCACGCATAATATCCAATTCTCACATTGACCATGTGTTGGCAATGACCCTTCATCATAAGGATTCAAAAGGCACCCTATCGCGATGTGCGCACAAAGACAAAGTTAACTCTTGTATCAACAAAGTAGATCAAGAATCTCAAAATTTTCTTTCAAGTGCACGTATCTTGGCAAAGCAACTTCTTCAAGCAGGATACCGATGGCATGTTATGACAGAAGCATCAACATCAGCAGTACCAGGTGATTCAACATCAGCTTAAAATCTCTCAAAAAATACAAAAAAATCAAAAAAATGTCCTAAAAATATAGTCACCTTGATGAAAACCTGGCAAACAGGCGTCTTGGTAGCAACAAAAAAAAAATACAAAAATACAAAAATCCAAAAAAATCATAAAAGGATTGAAAATAGTAAAAAGAAAAAATTCATCCTCTAGTGAAAACCACTTTGGTGGCGCTTTGGGAAAGTACCTTGGTGAAAACCTGGCAAATAGGCACCAAGTGTAAATAAAGCACCTTCCCCATCTATCATGATCTGCATGACTCATTCATTGCATCACATTCCACTCATTCGCTCACATCCGTATCATAGCCTGCGTTGGTGTCTATACCATATTCCACCATGGAGCTACTTGGCATTCCTAAGGTCAGTCTATCCTGCCTTTATCGAAGTAGTCTTTCAACACTGGGGGCACGTTCTCACAACATCGGATTGGATTCATGTATATTCTCGTGATATTTTTCAAAATTTCATCAGAAAAAACCAAAAACATTCAAAAATTCATCAAAAAAAAAAACTCAAAAACATCCAAATCATTCAAAAATCCAAAAACATGTCAAAATATCGAAAAATCTTCAAAATTCATTGAGTCTTGTCAGTTTGTCACCTAGTCGAACTACGCTGTCTCTGAGCTTGAACGTAGGCAAGGTTGATCTTTGATCATCCCCCGAGACAGTTAGAGTCAGTCCTTAGGCATTCGTCGCATTAACAATCTGTTTGCCCATCTAGTCTGCATCTTAAGTCAGTCTTTTAAATAATAAAAGGGGGGGGGCAATCCGTTTGCCCATCCATCCTTTCATTAAGTCAAGTGTGTTGTCAGTTGAACTATGTGGTCTCTGCGTGTATAATGTAGGCAAGGCTCATCTATGGATCAGCTCTCGAGACCCCTAGAATAGGTCTTTAAGTTAGTCTGTTTGTCATAAATCTTGAAAGTACCAAAAACATTGAAAAATGTGAAAATACCAAAAACAGCCTCAAAAATATCCGAAAAATCCAAAATGGTGCATCCATTTCATCTCACCCGTGACTGTCATCACTCATAATAAAATCAATCATCGCCTTCACCCTTTGGTGAGTTAGTCAGAAGCAAGTATAGTAGGTTCCAAAGTGAGCACCTAATCGTCAGAGTCTTGAAAGTCTAAGTCAGTAAGCAAGCAAGTTGGTCACATTGGAGTATCAATAGCTTATCACCCAATCAGTCCCACCAAACCCTGATCACTACATGTCCTAGGATGAAGCTTTCCTACGATGGACACAAGCATCAGGTAACCCTCACAGTAGTTAGTCTTGGCTAGCGGTATGAAGAACATTAGCCTATTTGTTTACTCTTTTTGGTCTTTATTGACTTATCTTAGTTTGTGCTCATTCCAAGGACCTCTTGATGATGCCTAAAAAAAATAGGTTTAGAGAGAAAGGAATGGGGAAACGATCATTATCTTTTTTATCTTCTATGCTTGTGGGATATGCTTGTAAAATAACTTAGCTATGCATGTTTTGTTCAGTTTGTAGGGAGGATATTTTAAATATCTTGTTGAACACATAGGAAAGCTTGCTTTTCTGTGTTTTGGTCTGAGATGTTTATAATGTCTGAACTACATCCTGAATAAATTATGTACAATAAGTGTGAACAAGAATACTCTTATCTGATTTTCAAGTCAAAGTCCATCACACTAGGTGCCACGCCATCCTGGTTCTTAATACCTTGATGCATCGTACCTAAGTGTGTTATCAAACATAATGCAATTGACCCTTTGAAAATCCTAATTCATATGTGCAATGCAAAATCATCAGCATCACCCTCACTAACTCATTAATTCTACATTTCTTCTACCTTCTTTCCACACTAATAGGGTATTATAACAGTAATCAAAACATCGCTCATGCATACATCCTGCATCCACTAGATAATTAACATCAGAAAACATTGCATCATACCGATATCTTAAGTTATGAAGGATAAATTTGTTATTCTAAGCATCTTAAGACATTATATATTATCATCTACAACCATCACCATTACCATCATTAATACACATTACAAGCATGGAAAATACAAAAAGAAATGCATTCATTACATACACTGCAGGAACATCTCATAAACATCACATATTTGCATTCACATATTTGCAAGTACATCACAAAAAGGGTGAATCATCTCATATATATCATCAAAAATCACTGTTATAATACAAAATCGAATCAAGTATCCATAATTTAATAAGACCAAATACTGCAGCCCTCATGTCAAAAAAAAAATGATGAATCAAAACTGTAGGTGATCACAGGGCGGGTGGGCCCTGCTGGCTGCTGCCTCTGACCATGTGCCTCTGCAGGTCGCCTCCCGGTCTTCTGAGAGTAGTCTCACACTCTGCGGTCTGGTGGCACTACCTACTGATAGTGGTGCCAATAGTACTCGACCTCTCTGATGGCATCCCTGTAATCTCGGATATCGACTGATCGGCCTCGAGATGTGGAAGCAACACTCTCTAGCTGTCTCCATCGACCTATCTCCTGATCCCTCTCAGATCATGCCTGGTCCCTCTCTGTTGTCAGTGTGGCAACCCACTGTCGGGCCTCATCCCGCTCAACTATCAAAACCTATGCCTGCCCCTGTAACTGCTGAATCAATATGTTGCGGACATCTGGCTACCCACCCTACCCTGCTGGCTGCCCATCCTGTCCTACCGGCCGTACTGCTAGCTGCTGCTGTGCTGGCACATGTGGCTGCCCATCCTACCTTACCGGTTTCCCATCCTGTCCTACTGCATGCTGCATGGGATCCCTCAGAGGTGACTGCTGAGGAGGAGGTACACCTCCCTGACCCCTGCCTGCTGACCTACCTCTCAGTCTACGATGTGGAAGCACTGTCCCCAGAACTGTCAGTCATACTGGTGACTTGAACCAGACCCTGAACGTTGGAGTCACCCTTGCATCTGCTGGCCCCTAATCATATGCCCAAGGTCGGGCCACCAACTGCCTAAAAGAGGTCACTGCCTCATCTGCCGGAATAAGCTGTCCCCAGGCTGTCTCTCTAGCCGAACGAGAAAAGATAGCTATATATTGGCCGTCAGGCACATCCTGCACCTCCCCAAACTGTTTGACCACTATGTCTGAAAGATATCTCTCTATCAGCGTATGCTCTTGACCCTGCATAAGTTTGTCTTGACGAGCAAAGAAAAACTGCTCCGCATCATCCATCCATGGGCCCATACTCATATACAGCCTCCAGATAAATACTGTCATCTCATCAAGAACCCAGCGCCAGTGAGCTATGTCGTCGGTACCCATGTGAGTGAAACGAATTTTCGCCTCACCATACTGCCACACTAAAGGGTCATCAATGTCTAAAGCAACTGGTATCACAAATGGACGAAGCACTAGAATCCGCTCAAATACCCAAACATGAAGAAGAGTCAATCCGGCCCCCAGAGCTCGACCCTCCAAGTAAGCAAACTCATGCAAGTCCTTGTATAAGGAATCCAACAACATTGGTCCCCAAGCATAGTGCATCGATGAGCGCACATCTACTGCCATGCTATCCCCCAACCTGGACTGAAATATCGGCCACGCCGATCAAGAGCTACAAGGCTAGAAATAATGGCGGCCACAATCAGGCTGTAAGTAGGGGCTATACCCTGGTACTGCTCCAAATCTATCTGATCATCGTAGAGCATAAGCTCCTCCACACCCATGACACTGAAGCAGGTGTTCCTCCCCTCATCCATATCATAAATCACCTGCTCTCCATGAATAGGTAATCGCAGGATACGTTAGACATCCTCGAGGGTGATAGTGGCCTCGCCATGTGGGAAGATGAAAAGAGGAAGTCTCGCTATGTCACCGCTCGGCCAAAGTGTGCATCATACCTAGGTTTGCCTGAACGGGGGGGACATAGGCAACAAACCACAGACCTAGCATCCCAAGCTGCTCCTGAAGAAATATGTGCATATCGGATAATCGCTCAAGAACCGGCCATTAGTGCTCCCTCAAATGAATAACCTCAGGTGTCTCCTGCACAAGGAAAGTACCACGTCAGTTCCTTGAAAAATTATGGTATTCATGTTTCCTTTCGCTTTTGAAACAGCAAAAGCGGTGCTGTTTGCAAAGGCAGGGCAGTTTGGAAGTCTCCAAACTGCACCGCGCGGTTGAGTTAGACAACAAATATTTACAAAGTGCACCGCGTGGCTAAGTTAGATAGCTCCTAACCTACGCGATGTTGTTTGAGCGGGCGGCTAACTTTAAAAGTTGAAATTTCATAGTTCTTAAACTCCGTCGCGTGGTGATGAATGCACCCGTGGCCCTATATAGGACAGCGCGGGCCAGTTTGGAGAGCTTCCGCGGTGCAATATTGCACCACGCCGGCTTTATCGTACTTAAACACTATTTAAATGCACGTAAAGCGAGAAAATAAAAGTGGGATAGGGGTATGTACCGCGGGTCCTGTGGTGACTGGTCGCTGAAATACTCGTACTCACTCCGACACATGCAGGGGAAGCTCTCGTTGCGCCATGGTGTCTAAAACTCAGAGCTCAAATGTCAAAATCTTCAAAGGTAGGAGTGCAAATGTTTTGAAAATGACCCCTTAGAGTCTATTTAAGCTCAAAAAATTAGGGTTCCTTTTGACCTAATTTGACTTTTCGGAGGGGGTTTCTTGCCCTGATCCCATTTTCGCCTAACCGAAGGTCATTCTTCATCCCTTTTGGCATTTTAGTGCATTTTGGGGCATTTTTGGCTTGTTGGGCACCTTCTTATCTTTTTTCGCGAGATCATCCAAAAATTCAAAATTTTCGTCCGATCTCTCGAGGGGGAAATATCCACCAATAGCCTTCCACTAGGGCAGTAGTGGGGCATCTAAAAAATTAGGAAATTTTGAATTTTGATCACAACAGTTTATTCTTTAAATCAATGCAACAAGTACATTGCTTCAAAGAGGGGCAAAATGTAGACATGAAAAATGTACAAATTCGTTTTGGTACACCCGATCCCAATTTACTAACAACATTTCCTCCTATATCACGTTCTCAGCATTCTATCCCTTAACTTGATAAATCATTACTTATTAAATTAAGTCTTCCCTTTTCAATGATTAAATTAATCAATTTAATTTAATCAACCTTGCATCGCTGTTTAATTAAATAAATCTTTTTATTTGATTAAATTCTCTAAAGTCCTCTTATTAAATTAAATGAATTAAACCTTATTTGATTTAATCTAACACCTTCCTCCTTTAGTAAATAAATCAAATCATTTATTTAATGAATCATTTCCTCTCAATTTCTGACTTAAATTAATTCATAAATTTGAGCTTAAATTGTCACATCTCCTAATTCCTTATTAAATTAATCAAAACATTGATTAAGTTAATCCTTCTCACTAAAATCTTCTAGAGAATGCAACTTGCACAATAAATCAAATACTTTGATTTATTAATTCTTCTATTTTCCTTCACAAAGCATCAAAAAAGGAATATTCCTCTTTTGAATTCAAAAAGTCCAAGTGGACTTGGTCCTTCCAACAAGGCACTAAAAGCCTCTTACATGTCCTTGACCTTGAGCCAAGTGACAATAACTCCATTCCTTTTCCCTGTTCAACATGTCATTTCTCAAGTTTGAAATGCCACCTAATTGCATTTATTGGCACATTGGCCAAAACTTGCACATTCCTCATCCAATCACATGTGGACAAGTGGCACAATGCCATTTGATGATCTTTGATCCCACATTGCTCAAACTCTCAATATTTGGAATCTATAAATTGGAGACTCTTCTCCTCAATCTTCATCCACAACTCATATGCAAAGTTACTCTACAATTGAGAACTAATTTTGCCCACTTTAACCAAGTTTTCACAACATTTCATATTTTGTATCAAGGTTATGCTCAAATTTCTTTGGAGATTTGACCATTTCTCTCATTCAACCAAGCATTGCAATTAGGAATTGGGAAAGGGCCAATTGCAACATATCATTGGCACCAATTCCCAATAAGATCTTTAACTCATTTGCTTAATTAGGATTTCATTCAAGTTCTTGTTTTATGTTCTTTATTTTCCTAATTTTAGCTTAATAGGTGGATTTTATGGGGAATTCCTCAAATATTTACATGCATTCCTGAACTAACACTAACAATGTTTGACTTCTTTGTGCATTTGCAGGTTTAGGGGTTCACAAGAATACATAACCAACTCTATATGATTGAGCTGATAACAAAAATTAGGTAACATTCTGGCGACATTTGATGGGTGTTTGCCTACTAAACACTATATAGACTAGTTTCCTTTTGAAAATCCATTGGGCAAAGAGTCTGAAACTTATAAAAATATAACCCTCTCTTCATAATTCCTCTATAACTCAACAACAAACAAAAAATTGAAACTGAAAACTACTAACTTGAAGAACAATGTTGTATTCCATTGTAATTGAATGAAGGAAAAATTTATGATGTGAGGCAGCTGATTGATGAATTCCTGTCTTATATGATGAATATTCTCTTCATTCCATTATGGTGGTGTACAATAGTGTTACCCCTTATTACTCCTACCACACAATTGAAAATTGAAACTAAATGTTGTTATTATGACACCTCCATTAAAGAACTATGCATTGTCTATAACACTGAGCCAAAGAGGTTCACTTCTATGAAGGATGCATGCTTGAGATATGATAAGGACAACATTACTAACTGCAAGCCAACTAACTAAAAATGAAGCATGTGCAATCAAAACTTATTGAAAATTGAAACTAGACGAAAAATAAACTAACCTACCCTATCTAACCAAGCATGAAAATTGATTAGACGAAGCCATTGACTGGCTCCCTGAAATATTTGCCTTTTCTTCCCAATTTGGGATGCTTTAAAAACTTGAAGACAACTAATAAGAGATAAAGAATAAAGAGATGCTTTACAATCAAACACAATAGTTCTTCAAAGATGAAAACAAAGCCTCCTACCTTAACAAGTTGATTATGCATGCAATTTTCCTGAAGTGGATATGTGAGTGGAGCTTGTCTCTCTTAGGCTGTAATTTTCTCTTCTTGAGCAACCTCTTCATGCTTGGATTTTATTTTGGAGAGATGCCTGATTGGGCATCCTCTTGAGATGCTAATCGTTGGATTTTCATTTTTGGTTTCTATCTTGTCAGTTGACTCCTTAACCACCATAACAAACTAATTAGTTGCATTCAATTCATGAGGAACAAGAGAAAGAGCCATTGGTTCATCTACTTGATGATGTCGATCGCAAACCTCTTGGAAATCTATGGTTTGTTGATTTTCTTGCTCTACCTGAACCAATTTTTTATCCATATCAATCTTTAAGCCTTGAACCTCCTCCACAACGTTGTCCTCATGGATTTTCAATACATTTGGATGATTTTCATGTTCTTGTTGATGTTCAACAACTATTTCCTTAACAATACCCTATTGTTCCCGGTTTGTCTTGTCTAAAGGTGAATAATTGGCATCCATACTTGAGACAAATACCTCCAGATCATCCCAAAATGAGTCCTCATCCCGATTTTCAATTTTCTGTATAAGAGGACTGTCTTTTACCTAATTGAAGCTTTCTTCAATGGTCAAAACATCAAAGTTTTGAACCTCTTCCTGCTGTTATAAAGATGGTATGGTCGTGATCTGAATTTCACTCTCTCCCTCATTCACAAAAAGCAGTAACTCATCAAATAAATTAGAAAAACCTTGAGAACTGTCAACCTCTTCTATCTCACATTCACAAAAACACATGAAAGATTTAATTATGATTCTTCAAAAATTTCCTCTTTTTGTTCTACAACTTGATGGTCTTGAGTAATTATAGTAGTAGGGGGTTCTTCTATGGATGGGTCGATCGTACTGAGACAAAAAGATTAACCTTGTACATATGTAGCTTCTTGCACAGGGAGGAAATATCTAAAAATTGGGAAAGCATATTGGCAAACCTCTTCTTTTATAGGCTGATTCGAAATATAAGGAGCTGGTTGGGCCTCTTGTATGGGTTCTTCATAAGGCTTTACTTGTTCAAGAACAAGTTCTTGTACAAGCTGCTTTGAAATTCCCTAAGTTGGTTGAGCCTTTGTCTTCTCATCTAACCTTATAACTGTGGAAGGTAAGGCTTTCATCACCTCTTTTGCATCTGCTAATTTTGCCTTATATTTCTCTTTTTGAACCTCCAACTCTTTTTCATGGTACTCTGTTTGTGCTTCCAGCTCTTTTGCAAGGGTTTCTTCATGTTGTCTCTATTGGGCCTCCAACTATCTTGTAAGCTCTTCCTTTGCAACCATCTCCATGTATTTCCTTTTCCATATTAGCATACATAGTTGAAAGATACAGTGAACTCGCTCCTCCAGCTGCATATCAAAACCTTGTCATCTTCTATTTTGAAGCAAATCTCCAACCCAACCCCACAAAAGGATTTTCAACTCCTGATATCCAAACTCGTCCTTATGCATGGGTAGGGATGGATCTCAATTGAAACCCAAACAAAGGTCAATAAACCTATGGCCAAGATCCATAATTTGATCCCTGAGCCCATTAAATCCATTTTGACTAAGACCTGAATAGGGGTGAGAAGGTCACAAGTAGATGAGACATGCTGATAACTTGCTGGTACATGGTGATTTTGCATGAAACTAACAACATCCTCAGTATGATATGGTTGGTGAGGAACTTCATGGACATTTTTCTCAAAATATGGTGGTGGGTATACATGTTGTCCATAAAACATTGACATTTCTACTCATTCAAAGAGCTGGAAATCAACATAAAAGATTTCTTTATTACATACCAACACTTGATCTTATCAAAACCAGTAGATTTAATCTTTGAGCTGCCAGGTGTGTGTGTGGATCCTACCTCCAAAGGCTGTAATACTAATTTCCAAACCAAAAATCAGATTTATGTGGAAAATCTTGGACTGAAACAGTCCAAAGTGTCCCACCAGGCATGCCAAAAATTGTTATCACAAGGATTAGCACTTGAGTGCAAAGCTGAAAGGCTTAGTAATCCCATGAAACATGGGATCAAACTCAGGTTGTGGGTGACCTATGATGAAATTGAACCTCTGGGTTATATGTCGACTTCCTTTATGATTTTCTAATGAATTAAAGATTTATGCAGGAAAAGGGATAAAAAACCTTTGACATAAATGCAAAAATTAAGAATAAAATGATGGTGAATACTACTATGTAGAAAAATGACTCACAACTATCTCTCAACGAACCCTTTTTCACAGCTCAATTTGTGCAACCAAATCACATAAATAATTCATAAGGAGGCTTGCTATCTCCGATTCTTTGAAGGAAAACAATGTTTTCACGAGTTAGAATACAAAATGAAACAAATGCACAACTTACAACCTATGACACTTAATTGCTTTTGTGTATATGTAATGAAAGAACAAGACAAAAACTTAAAGGTTTTATTAAAACACAATAACTTTGCATCAAATCATTCAAGACATTAAAAAACACCTGAAACTGAGAAGGCAACTTGATAGTTCTGAAAGATAGAAGGAAATACTACAAAAAAATGAGAGTAAACTGCTATTGTATCATTAATAACTATAAAAGTGAGCTACAAATCTCTTCTCCCTCAAAATTCAAGATAGTAAAAGTCAAGAACTACTGAAAAAAGCTCAAATTTTCCCAATATATACAAATGTATGATATTAAAGTGCATGAAAAGAGCACTGTCAGTCTAATTGAAGTTGAAAATATCCTTCAAAAGTCTCTCTCACGAGCAAAAGAGAAAAGCCTCCAAATGAGGGCCCACCACTGAAAACAAACTAAACTCAACATGCTGCAAACTCCTCCGTATGTTGTGCGTGATCAAAAGGCCTCCAAAAAAGATCTTAGTTTGACTCAAAGTCACAAATAGAACTCCAAGTGACACCTACCATCTTCAGTTCAGTTTTACTTGTCTATTTTGCATGATTTCAAGAACCTCAAATGAACTTTAGTTAACTACATCTTTTAATTTTGCATGAATTTGGGATGAAGGTAACTAACCTGAACAAATAATAAAGTAATAAAAGATGAATTACTTTATTAGTTTTCGAACGATTGCTTTATTATTCTTTGCATTTTACAGATAATAAAATAATTTATAAATCATTACTTTATTATTTGTTTACATTTATCTAACTTCATTTTTCATCATGCAAATTTGATTTGATGTTGAGTTTTGGTTAACACTTTGCATACAATTCTGAAAAATTTATAAGGATAACCTAATACATGTGGTAAGGTATTACTTTTTAAGTGAAGTATAAATCAAAGGCAAAAATTCCTCCAAAATGAAGTCGACAAGATAGGGTGAAAGAAACCTTAATAACAAAAGCTCGACATACTTTGTATTTTTTACTTCATTTTCTCTTTGCAAGGTCTGGATTTTTTGAGCCACCAAGGGTTTTGATTTTGGAGCAAACATGGAGATTTTCCTACACCAAGATTGCATAGGTAAGCCACTCATCGACATGAAGTAAGTGAAGCTTCTCCTTTCTGTGCATAGAAATGCTAGCTTTTTCATAAATAAAATGTCATTTCTTTCACATTTTGTGCATATTTTGAAGAGATTTAGTAGGTTCTCTTTCCTCCTCTGTAGCTAGGGTTTTGTTTTTTGAGATCTTCATTCTATGTTTTTATTGCTATTCTTTGATGGTGTGGGGTCTACTCTTTTCTATAGGCCACAGGCTTTGATCCCAGTCACATTGAGGCCTTGATTCATTTCACCTTTATTTCTCCAAGCTTTCAAGCCTCCTTCTTGGAGATCATGGTCGTAGCTTCTTTGCACTGTGTATCCTCTCTTCCTATGAAGCCGTGAATTCTTTTGCACCTTTGAGGGTATTCCTATTTTATGAATTTGATAAATGTTCTCCATTTTCTTATGGAAACAAAAGAAAACCCTTTTTCACACAAAGTCGCGGCCTCTCAACTTCACTTTTTCTGCATAAATGCAAATATTTTATATCAACCCTTAAGGGGTCGACCGTCTTTGTATTTCTGGGTTGGTATTTTGTCTGCTCAAGAAAACACGAGGACCATTTCTTCTAAACCCTAGCTTGCATTTCAATTGATTCTCCTTTCTGGGTTTGCACACTTTGATGATAAATGAATGATGCCACTTAGAGCACCGCTGACTTATAGAAATAAGATAGATTTTGATATTTTGTCTTAGCTCTAAATGTTATACTCGATGTTCATATCTTTGTTCTTAATGCATTAAATTTTATCATAGTGAATGTCATTGGTTTGACATTGTCGTTCTCTACATTATTGCTCATATATGTTGGTTGTCCCTCACTGTCATGGAATGGATGACATTTCTCTCACATATCACATTATCTCCCTCTTGGGATAAGGCTACTACGTAGTTCATTGTTAATCATTCCTTGCTCACTTATGCATCTTTCCTATTCCTGTCATTTTCTCAGTTGCTGATAGTAATATGAAGGAACCTATTAATGCTTCCTTCTGCCCTCAATCAATTTGTTTGATCATTATATGTATTTACAATGATGGTTGTATCTTCAATGTATATGCTTCAAACACATAAATTGTAAAAGACATAATGTGAGGCAACAATAAAAGGCTATGAAACAAGGTGAAACCTTTGAATTTGATTGTCATGAATGGGAAATCGATCAAATTTCTTGTATTTTCTTTGTGAATTTCTTCTACAATTGAAATATTCCTTTTGGGTAATGAATTTGTTTCCTTTCTGCTTACCCTTCTTGAAGTTAAGGGGAAACACACTGGGCTCAACCCTTGTGGGAGCCCATTTAAACCACATGTTGAAATACTTCAAATCAGGAACATAACTTTTCCTATACCTGCATAGGAAGAAAACAATATTAGATTAAAACAAAGAAGTTCAAGTTGCTTTCTTTTGGATTCCTTTCTGTCTATAGCCGATCATATCAAGATATGTATGTAAGATTTGATTGTATGAACATAGACTTGTGACCCCAAGCTCTAACAACATTTTTCTCTCTCTCGATGCAGGTTCCTCTAGACGCTTGAAGTAACTGAAGATTGAAGATGAAGTTGCAAGACTGTAATCAATCGAGATTCATCATTCTAGATAATGACGGGTCCCATTTCCTTATTCATGCTTCTTGCTTTTATACATGTTCTGCTTTTATAGTGTATCTTTTCAACTACCTCCCACGGCTTGTGTGGGAAATGTATCCTACTTTTATGAATAAAGAATGTTTTTGATGCAAACATTTGTGTATTTTTCTTGTTCTGTTGAAACATTTTTATATCGTGATGTACCTTTCTTTAGCAACTTTTAATTTCAGTAAGAATACTTAATCAAAACTCTAAATGTACCTTAGTATTAACTGGAATACATAACCAACTCTAGCTAATTGAGCTAATTATGAAAATTAGGTAACAACTAGTCCTTCCATAATTGAAACATTTGAAAGGCAACTTACCTTTATACTTGCCAGTGCCTTTCTTTAATATTCTTAAAAAAATAGCTTCAACTTCATCATGGTCATCATTTTTATCAATATCTTCATCCTAAATATTTTTATTAGCTTTGAATGCAGCTTCCCTTTTTGGAACATGTTGATCAAACTATCATTTCAAAGGTGCAGTAAGAGCATCAACTATTTCATCAACAAAGTACTAATTCAAGTCTTTAGATTCTTCAATGGAAAACACCTTATAACTATAAGTTTTAGGTAGAGATCTCAGAACCTTCTTCACAATCTCATTTTCTTTAACTTCTCCACCAAGACCAGTGATTCCTGAGACAACTTCTTGTACCTGGAGCATGTAAATTGCAATGTTTTCATCTTCTATCACTTCTATCATTTTTAGAGTCTCAAATCTACTTTTGAAGATTAATATCTTAGCTTGCTTTACTTTAGTATCACCTTCATAGATACTATTAATATTTTCCTAGAATTCCTTAATAGAGTTGCAATTCATCACCTTCAAAATCTCTAAATCAACTAATCCACATAAGATAGCATTCTTATCTTTGGTATTGCATTCATATAATTTGATTTCAGCAGGATATGTTGGAGTAGTAGGAGCAGTATAACCATCTTTGACTAATTGCAAACACCAAACCATAGGGAGTTTAGGTGTCCTACCATTCTCAATTTCTAGAAAGCATAATTAGTCCCATCAAACCTAGGACCCTTGTATGAACGATCGTGTGTCATCTTGTATCTCTACCTCAAGTAGTTAGGGTTCTTTAGAGGAACTTGGATCTGATACCAATTGTTGAACACACCCAGAGATTGAGAGGGGGGGTGAATCAATCTTCTAAAAAAATCCTCTGGAACTTAGAAACTCTTTAGCACAATACAACCTTCTTTAACAAATCAAAACCTTTAAACAAAACAATAACTTCAGCAAACCTTAGCAGTGAAATATATAGCAATTCTACTTCTAACCAAATCAACAACAAAGAAAGATGAAGCAAAGAACACGCATGCACAAGAGAACACTTGAATTACGTGGAAAACCCAATAAGGGAAAAACCAAAGTGAGAGTTAACTCACAATATAAAGGGTCACTGCCAAGAAGGACTTGCAAACCAGGGCTCACTACCTCAACACAAGATACAAAGGACTTGTTGAACTGAAGCAATCACAACTTCAGGAGTAAGATACAAGGACATGATGAGATTCACTATCTCAGAGCAGGATATGAAGATTTTTAGATAAAGATTACAATATTTGTCAACATAACACTTTGTTGACTGAGGCATTGTAGAACATCTAATCTTTCCTCTTCATAATGTAGCACTAATTTTTTTGGATATTCAATACATTCCACACACTTGTTGTTTCACACTAGTACACTTCTCTATCTTGTTGCATCTGAAATGATCTTGCATTTATATCCACCACAATACTTCAAAACCTCAATTAGGTCGGCCAAGAAGAAGATAAACAATGAATTCAACAATTCGACCACCAAAGCATAATGTGGTCCTATCTCGATGATAGAGAGGACCAAAAAAACTTATTACATATTTCAATGTGGTTCGAAATAATTCTCACATTGGCACACATCAATCTAAGTCAACATCAAGGAAACATGTAGAAGAAACATGAAGCACACAACCACTTGACCCAAAAACATACTTCCAATTGAATTTACTTGATTTGGTCTTGAAAAGATAGCTCAAGACCCAAATCTATCATAATATATCTTCAATTGGTAGTGGAAACCCCCAAGCACATGGCACAAGCAAGAGAACAAGCCCTATCGACAAAATATCTATAAATAACCTAGAAAACCAACTCAAGACCCAATGCAACACCAAAGTGGCCAATCAACAACATGCACATCACATGGGGATGTTTCATGAACATCCAATAATACTTCCATACACTTCTTTCATATTGTCATTCCATCAATTGCCATCATAGATCAAACATGAACACAATACTTCATTCAGTAAACACAAAATGCATAAACATGAGATATGACATTAACAGAACAACTTGCGAGCCACTTCATCAAATGGAATTTGAATTGAGATTCTACACATATACTAATGACACATTCACCAAACTGTAGGAGTAGAGACATCAATACGAAGAAATGCAGAGCACATTGCCAACCTTCTACAATTCATAGAAATCTCGTCAACAAAAATGGTGACATAAAAAGATAGGAGTGAAAAATCCATAGAACACTACTTTGAATCCCAAAATGCAAGACCATATCTTCAACAACAAAGGAATGTAGAGCATTCTCCCAAACAAACTTCAATGCAACCTCTAGGAACAAACCACTTAAGCAACTTGCGGAGGCCAACAATTTCTTTTAGCAACACATAATTCATTAGGAGCTATAGGAGAGAGCCTAAGACATACTATATACCTTCAACAACATCTCTCCACTATCAAAAATACTTCTAATCCTCATCTTAATATATAATTTTGAAACCAATGTTTGTTGACAAAAACAAAGCACTATACAACTTTTCTTGACATAGAAATGGGCAAGACATTCATCAATGAACTTGAAGGGAGAAAAGGGGATAGTGCGGAATACCTTCCTAACACTAATACAACAAAGGAAAGGGGAAAAAATAGGTTCTAAAGCTTCTTAAAAACTTCTGAGATGAGTACATACAACATAAAAGAGATAAT